>JALLKU010000177.1:0-42708 GCA_023373845.1 Nibea coibor | reverse complement strand
TATGACCCCTTCTCAACTGGCCAAAACAGTAAAAATGGTGATTTTCACGCTTAAATATCTCGCGTGCTGTTAACTTTAGCCCATTGCTCCAAGAGACTTTTTTGTAGGTTATGTCTTCCTCTACAATTCGGCTGAGGTTTCATAACTCTGTGTCCAAAACTGTGGCGGGGCTGCTTGAAATAAAAATTCAAGGGGGCGCTATAGAGCGATTTTGCCCCGCCCCCTAATTAATTATGCAGCCGAAATTTGCATAATAGTGTTCTTAACAACCACAAGAGCTTTCAGACAGGTCTGAGAAAGTATACGAAAGCCCAACACATTTGCCTGAAAATTACCCAAAAAGTAAATGGAGTTCCATTTTTCGTCGAACGCTTGACTTTGACGCGCTGTCACGGCCACGCCCTCTGATGTCAAGTTGAAATTCTTTCTCAGATGTCAACACCAAGGCCTTGACAACATCTCCAACTAGTTTGAGGTGGATATGGTCAATATTTTCCAAGCTGGACGTCATTTCGTAAAAGTGGTCTTTTCTGTCGCCACTAGGAGGCGCTGTGAAAATATCCAAATATTCTTATGGAAATGTATTGTAGGCCAGATTGCCATTATATATCTGAGGTTTGGTGGAGATTGGAGTATTTTTGGCAAAGTTATAGCACGTTGAAATTTCACGCCAAAATGCCAAATTCGTGGCCCCGCCCCTCTGACGCAGTAAATCTGGAAGTCACGCTTTCTGATAACTTTTCATGGTCGAGGCCTTAAGAACACACACGCCAAGTTTCAAACAGATCGGATGAAAGCTGTAGGAGGAGTTCGTTCAAATACGACCCCTGAAAATGACCCCAAAAACACAAAAACGCCAACTTTGAAACAAAATGGCCGCCGTACGCTTCGCGATAGCCCGGGTCACCAAGAGACTTTTTTGTGCGACTCGGTACTTTACATACTCCCGCTAAATTTCGTGCTCGTGGATGAAACCGTGTCCAGGGGCTCCTCCGACAACTGAAACGTAGGTGGCGCCGTAGAGCCATTTTTGTTCGTACATGTGCGAGACCCCCAAAATATGAAATTTTACGCCCGACTTTGGGGGGGTAGGCAAATTTTCATAACTTTTCGAGTACATATAGGCCGTCGAAAATGCGATTTATTTTGACTAAGAAAAAGAAAAATAATAAAAAAAAAAAAAAAAATTAAAGCTGCAAGCAGCGTTGAACGGGCCCTCGCACTCCCACGCAACTCGACGGGCTGGCACGTCGGAAGGCAGCAGTCGGAAAACGCGCAAGCCTTTAAAACAGTTTGTGCAAGTTGACTGCACACATTAGTCAGAATTGGGACAAATGGATCAAATCTGATGGAGCGCCACGCCCACACCGTTTCATCAAAGTTCATAATTTTGATAACTTGTACTCAGGAAGTCTCTATGAACACATCTACCAAGTTTGAAGTAAATTGGATAAAATACGTAGGAGGAGTTTGTTCAAATAGGACCCCTTCTCAGCCATCCTAAAACTGTGATTTTCATTGTACATTTGTGCCTATTACTCCAAGAGTTTTTTTTGTAGATCTTGCCTTTGTCTACAATTTGGTAATGCTGCTACAAGTGAAAATGGAAACGGGTAAATCACACCAGTGTTACCTGAGTAGTACATCTGCATTCTCTCCAATCCATGTGTACAAACTGCACCTCTGTTTAATGCTTAATGGTTTCATACATTTTGTCAAAGTAGCTGTATTGGGTTTTTTTTTTCATGTGGCACAAAGTTATGTATTTATCATAATGTAGTCTGCTGGTAAAGGTCGTACAATGAAATGGTTTTATTTGGAAGAAGTAGCAGTAAATGAGTTTTTGTCCTGTTCATGAAAACACTCAAATCACAGGTCTACTATATAGTATGCAGTAGACAAACCTGGTGCATGTTTGACTCTGTGATGTCCATGACACTGGGAGACCAAAATGCCCATTAAGCGCAAAGAAAAGGTTGAGCAACGACAATGCTAATCAGCCGCATTCAACCTGCATTCCTGCATAATGGACGATAATCACCTGTACTTCTTCCTGTTTAAATGGAGATTCACAACGATCAAACTGTGATCAAATATTCAACAGGACGCATTATGTGATGTCCATGACACTGGGAGAGCAAATTGCCCATTAAGCGCAAAGAAAAGGTTGAGCAACGACAATGCTAATCATCCGCATTTAACCTGCATTCCTGCATAATGGACGATAATCACCTGTACTTCTCCCTCTTAAACGGAGATTCAGGAAAAAGTTCTTGTTTTATGGTTAAGTTTATTTACGTGGAATTTAACCTATTTGATGGACAAAAATGAAAATACAGAAAATGGAAAAATAAAACAAAACGTAAATTCCAAACAAACAATCAAACAAAAAACCTGCATACCACATAATGTAGGCTACACTCAGAGACCGGCCAGTGGAGCGGACTGGAAAGCAGCCGACAGATTTATTAGGTTATATTATGATTCAATAATTCCAAAGGAGGCTGAGTATTTATGGTGTTTATATCTAACATGTCGCTGTTTACTAAATCAACAGAAGTGTTTAGTGTGCAATGTTCAAATTTCCGGGGGTTGGTGTTGTTTGTAAATCAGCAGTGTGTTTGTGGCTTGGTGTTTTTTTTTGCGCATATTTTTACGCAGCGTATATCTTCGTATAATAACAGATGACAATGCTTGCGGAGACTGTTACTGCTCTGTGTTACGATTCAAACTGACCGCTCACACCGAGGCTCAGGGGCGTGGTAATGAACAAAGGTTGCTGGTTGGTCATCAGGTACAATGCGGTGCTCAACAAAGCCCCGCCCCAATGCGTGAACTAACCGCTCACACCGAGGCTCAGGGGCGTGGTAATGAACAAAGGTTGCTGGTTGGTTTTCAGGTAAAATGCGGTGCTCAACAAAGCCCCGCCCCAGGTGAGTACTATATTAGCCGGAGCTCAGGTGAGGCTCGCTGGTTCTGTTTGCGTTAGCATCCCGGATCTCACTCGTTGCTTCAGATAGCTTTGTCTGTCAGAACTAGCGGGAATCTTTTGCTCTTTGGATTATTTTCTTCAAGTCAAGCTTCACTTATTCTTGATCACGGTAAGTCACTTTTTACGGTATATGGATGTTACATTGTGATATGTGTGTGGTGCATGTTCCTGTTTTGTTAAATATAAGTTAGGATGTTAGTTGTAATATTGTGGCTTAATGTGGTTATTGGTTATTGTCTCTGTGGTGAAATATATGCATGATCACAGTGATATTCATATAAAATTGATAGGCAAATAATATGCGACAGGATCAGAGTATATTAAAGACGTAAAGACTATGTTTGGCCAGTGGTCCACAACCCCCGGTATTGGGCCGCACACGAAATAATTAATTATTTCCATTTTATGTATTATCTGAGTATGGACGATCTTTTAATTTGAAAAACCTTTTTATTTTATTGAGAAATGATTGCGCTGCGTAATGGCAACGATGCCGACTAGTCACGATTCAGAGCCCCCCGCCCTTGCGTAAATTGTGTAAAGATGTTCAGTTGTTAGACACACAGTATATGGCCACAATATCTTGTTACTGAGTAAGAGTAATATAGGTAGCTTAAAATCTAGTGTTAATTATTGTTTTTCTAATATTTAAAAACAGTTGTATGCCCAATTTAAATTAAAATATCAAAGTGATGTGTTGCACATGGAGAAGAAAAAAGAAAATGAGTGTTTTTGAGGCATAATGTTGTTATTGGTTATTGTAGTACACATGTTTAGTTTACTGAATTTACTGAAAACATATTGTGCTGTTCATTGTTGCAATAGCAAATACAGATGTAAAATGTATTTGTGATGTGTCCTCTAAGGGGCTGCATGTGTATGTAATGTGTGTTCCTGTTTTTGTTAAATATAAGTTAGGATGTTAGTGGTAATATTGAGGCTTATTGTGGTTATTGGTTATTGTAGTATACATGTTCAGTTTAGTGGATTTAGTGAAAAACATATTGTGTTGTTCATTGTTGCAATAGCAAATGCAGATGCAGAATTTATTTGACGTGTCTGCAGTTTGATCCTCTTGATACAAAAGTTGCACAAGTTTTGTGCAAACAATAAATGTACAACCCTGGTGTTCAGTGCATGGCTGTGTCAGTAGTCAGTTTAACAAAACACAATGTTCATTGTGTTGTTCATAGTGCAGTGTGTTTGTCTGATCATGCAGTGTGATGATGATGACATGTACACTTTATATTAATAACAATTAATGGTTCTGATGTCACTCCTGTAAATGCAGATGTAGAATTTATTTCTGATGTGTCCTCACAATCTTTGTGCAAACAGTTAAATGGACTTTTAGAAGCAGGATAGACAGATGTGTTCATTTGACATGTTGTGAATTCCTTGCATGAGTGACAACATTGTGTCTGATTGTAACTGTTTCTTTTGAGCAGTGTCTCAAGGTGTGTGTGTGGTACACCCAAAAAACACATTTGAGACTTGCTATTGTCAAACATGCATAAAAGAATGCTGTTTAGTATAGGAGTTATATATATTGTAGTTTTCATGTTTAGTTTAGTGGATTTAGTGGAAACATATTGTGTTGTTGTTGTTGTTGCAATAGCAACTTTTCACCATTTTATGGGACATAATAAAATTGTTGTTCAGACATTTTTCACTTTATGCTTAATGCAATGTTGTTGTCCTGATGTTTCAGATGCCGCGTGGCAAGGGCTACCGTCGCTCTCAGGCTGCCAAGAGGAGGGTGGAGAGGCAGGAGAGTTGGCGTGTGGACGTCAACCCTGTTGACCGTGTACCTTTGGGTATGTACTACCTGGGTTTTTTTCCCTGTTCCTGTTTTCTTCCTTTTCCCATTTTTGAATGCATTTGTCTTTGTTGGTTTTTATTTTTTTCTGTGATATTGACTAACTTCTCATGTTATATTGTATGTCCTGTTTTTTTCAGTCCGTGGTACCGGTCAGCGCCACAGGGTGAGAAGGTGGGAGGAGTCGCTCCTGACCAACAAGCCGCACAAGTTGGTCATCCCTGCTGCGCACGCTGACAAGAAGGTATTATTTGAATCCAAATGATTTAAGAGACAATGAATGCATTGAGTATACATTGCCATGTACCAACTCCTCCTGTATTTATTTCATTTCAGTTCGTTCTTCTTGTCGGCGACTCCCACCTGCGTGCCTTGGTGGATGGGTTCGTCGTGATGCCAGAGGGACCGCTGTCCTTTGGCTTCATGTGCACCCCTGGGGCGACGGCAGCGCACCTGAGGACCGAGCTCGTGGCTGCTGTGGTTCCTCGCCAGCCCGATGCTGTCGTTGTCCTGGCCCCCAGCAACAACCTCACCGCTTGCAGGGGGCTGGAGGACTCGTCTGCAGATTTCGCCGCCCTGGTGAAATCTGCACGCAGCCGTTGGTCCAACGTAAGTATGAATTTATGGTTAGAAGACTTATTCTGGACGATGTGTTTATTTTAGCAATGTTAAGATTATTGGCCTTTGTAATAACATGACATGCGTTTGGCAGGTTGTGGTGCTGGACTTTCCGCCTCGACTCAGTGTTGCAGAGGCGGAACAGCGGCTGCTGCGCATGGCGTACCACACTGTGTGTGTGGAGCAGGGTAAGTTTAAATTACACTGATATGTTGGAAGATTGATTTATTTATAGCTATGCTACTAAATAATCATTTGTAGAGTTAATTACATGAACTCATCACCTGTAATATGTACTAATTATAGTGTCATTCATATTTGTTTAGGCGTTCCTTTCCACCACATTGCAGAGAACTTCCCTCTGCGTCAGCGTGACTTGTGGGCCAGAGATGGTGTAAGTAATTTTTCTTTTTTTGCAGCAAAGATTATACAGCTGGGAAATATACTGTGTAGTTTAATGTAAATAAGTCGTTATTGCCAATGAATGATAGTAACTTCTCTTGAATTTTGTTTTTTCAGACACATCTGAGCGACAACGTTGGTATGCCCATCCTCGCATACCTTCTTTGGCAGGCAGCTGACAGGGGGCTTGCCGTGCCAGACCCAGAGCCACCTGTGCGGGCCGTTCCCACCCGTCCGTACCGTCCCCGGTTTGCCCCACAGGTGGTCGTGACGGGTCACGAGCCACAGCCACGCCCAGCAGCCAACCCAGATGGCTGGGTCACAGTGGTTCGAGGCCAGAAGGTAATATATATTTGATTTATGGAATCACTGTTAATGAAATCCACATACACTGGGCTGTTATCTGTGGCATGACACTACATTCATGTGTAACACAAGCATTTGTCTCTTTTATTTTATAGCTCAGTTTGCCTGAAGCTGAGCTGGCGGCCTTGGACGCTCAGGTGTTGCAGCAGAAGGTATGTTATGATGAATTTATACATGATCTCACAGAAGTTTACATGTTGGTGGATTTACTTTGTGGGTTTTATGCTATGGAAATTGACAGTAATCTTTTATTGTCATTTTACAGGTGGTGCTGAAGGAGTGTTTCATCCCACTCACTCCTGTGCGGTTCAGCCCAGCCTTGCTGCACGCTGTGGAGAAGACGAGCCCGTCTTTTCTCCCTTCTCCTGAGGTGGACACTGCTGTGCGCATCCAGGTAATTCACATTCTTTCTGTCTTCTTTTAGCATGGCTTGTGTTTGCATTCATCATCAGTGGTAAATTCGAATAAATGTATGTATCTAAAATGGCACATTGCAGTAAAATGAAATGTTTTTTTTTTGTTTTTTTGATATTTTAGAAGCGAAAGGTGGCACCGAAGCTCAAGACTGTTGTTGCGCGGAGAAGGCTGCCAAGAGAAGAGGTCAGTATTGTTGGTGTTCTGTGTGTTTTGGTTTGACAGTATGAGAACATATTTAGTACATATGGCTGTATTCCTGCCTGCATATGTGTTGTACTTGTATATTAATTGTGGTTTGTTAACTGCTTCTGCAGGTGCACACAGTGGTGTCAGATGTGGAGGTGTTGGCTGTGGTAACACCATCCAGTGGCACTTCTACGCCTGTGGCGGATCAGGTTTGTGATTTCAGTTTTGTTTGAATAATATCAGGAGATTTTAGTTGGACATTGCTGAAGTTATGTGTATAAATCTCAATACCTGCTTATTTTGGATGTTACTTGCTTGTTGTAACCGTTTGTGATTCTTTTGTTCTCTTAGGTGGACACCGTGGTGTCAGATGTGGAGGTGTTGTCCGTGGTAACACCTACCAGTGGAGCTTCTACGCCTGTGGTGGATCAGGTTTGTGATTTCAGTTTTTGTTTGAATAATATCAGGAGATTTTAGTTGGACATTGCTAAAGTTGTTATGGATCAAGATGGTTGCTTATTTTGGATGTTATTTGCATGTTATAACCATTTGTGTTTTTTTTCCCTTTAGGTTGACACAACGGTGGTGTCAGATGTGGAGGTGTTGTCCGTGGTAACACCTACCAGTGCAGCATCTACGCCTGTGGTGGACGAGGTTTGTGAATTGATTTGTTGTTTGAGTGACATTGCCCTTTTTGGCGAATGGCCATAAAGCACACTGCCTGTACTTTAATTTGGTCATTAACAATTCATTGACATGACTTTTATTTTACAGAACGAGGCCACACTCCATGCTGTGGACCTGACGTCAGAGCCAGGAGTGAACGTGCTGCTGACAGTCCGTGGGGGAGATGAGGTTTGTACATTGAATAGTTGACAAACTTGTTTTTACCATAGTTGGTTAAAAAAAAACAACTTTCTGTGCAAATCTTATTTACCTAATTGCATCGTTAACACATACTTCAAGTTATTAAAATCTATTTGTTTGTTTTTTTTCCAGGTACAGCCACCACATCCTGACACACTAGGATCTGCACAACTGGGTCCAACTCCAGGAACGAATACGGTCGGTGACATTTCATTAAAACATGTGTCACAGCATGGCTCGATTGTGCAAATAGAGAAAAGCGTCAGGGGGTCATTCCATCAGGGGAATGCTGTCTTAAGCAACCCTGGTGTGCAGTGCATGGCTGTATCGTTAGTCAGCGTAGCAAAACACAGTATTCATAGCGTTTTTGACTGGGCGACGGAAGATTTGGACAGTGTTTTGTTTTTAGGCGATGCTTTGTACTCTTCTTTGCGTAATAGTAACATGATTAGCGGAGAGTCTAGATTGTTGTGTGTTCCTGATTTGCCTCAGCAGTCAGTCCTTTATGGACAGACCTTTGCTTTTAAATACGGTGAATGGGTGACTGGGACAGTTGGCGTAGATCAGGGAGAGCTTGTTAATGCAGGTGTAGCGATGTCATTAATGAAAGGGTTAGAATACATGCTTGGCAAATACAGCACATGTTTTCTGACGCTGGCAGCCAGTACATGTGCTGTTATTTGTGAGCATGGTCGCTATGCAGTAGTTGATTCACATGCACGTAATGCATGTGGAATGGTTGACGTGAACGGAAAAAGTGTTGTTGTACATTTGCCAACTCTTGAAGATGTTTGTAACTATGTAAGCCAGTTGTCTGTTTCTCTTGGTGCTGGACAGAGGCCTTTTGAGATTGCTGCTGTTTCTGTGACAAACCCTGTCACAGATGACCACAGTTCAGAGTGTTTGTCTGAGCGTGTGGTGTGTGCTGAGAACACTGTAGCTAGCAGTGACTCTGAATCCGCGTCAGTTCTAGAAAGCAGTAAGCGTAAGAGGGCAGATGTAAACTTTACATTTAAAAAAAGGAAAAGTTCTGACATCACTGCTGTAAATTCAGATGTAGAATTCATATGTGATGTATCTTCTAAGGGGCTGCAGTTTGATCCCCTTGATAAAAAAGTTGCACAAGCTTTGTGCAAACAGTTAAATGTAGACTTTGAGAAGCAGGATAGACAGATGTGTTTGTTACCTGGCACGTTGGGAACTCCTTGCATGAGTGACAGCATTGTAGCTGATGGTAACTGTTTCTTTCGAGCAGTGTCTCAAGCTGTGTCTGGTACACAAAAAAACCACCTTAAAGTCCGGCGTGCTGTTGTCAGACATGTAGAAAATAATGCTTTGCAGTATAGGAGTTTTTTAAGATCCCAGTATTCTTCTGTGGATGAGTATCTTAGTGTATCACGAATGAGGTATGTTGGTAGTTGGGCTACTGAGATAGAGATGCAAGCTACTGCAGATTTCTTAGGTGTGAGTGTTTATACGTATTACAATGATCGCTGGCTGCAGTATTCGTGTACAAATAAGGCTGTGTCTAAACAAGGGATTTACCTACAGCATGTTAATGGCTGTCATTATGAAGTTGTTGTTTGCGTTAATCTGCCTCGGCTGCAGAACTGTCACAGTGACAGAAATGTGTGCTTTGAGTTGTGTAAAGATAGTCAGTCATTAGACACCCAGTATATGGCCAGAAGACCTTGTAAACAGAGTAAGAGTAACACAGACAGCTTAAAATCTAGTGTAAATTATCGTTTCTCCAAGTATTTAAAAACAAAGTTGTATGCCCAACGCAAATTAAAATATCAAAGTGATGTGTTGCACATGGAGAAGATGAAAAACATGTGCAAAAGATTGTATCATCAAAATATGTTGTTTAAGGAAAAGAAAAGGGAAATGAGTATGATTCGATATAAAAAAAACAAAGATATTATTAAGGACAGTCTTAAGTTGAAATACAAAGAGAATGATTTTCATAGAGAAATAAAGAAAATTATGAATGCAATGAAATACAAAAAAGATGACTTGTATAGGCAAAATATGAAAATAAACATGACTAAAAAATACAGAGAAGATGATTTGTATAGGGAGACAATGAAACAACTTTCTAAAACAAAATACAAAGATATATTGTATAGAGAGAAAATGATAGACCAGTATAAAAGAAAGTACAAACAAAATGATTTGTATAGGGAGAAAATGATAGAGCAGTATAAAAGAAAGTACAAACAAAATGATTTGTTTAGGGAGAAAATAAAAGCCCTTTATAAGAAAAAATACAGAGAGAATGATGAGTATAGAAAGAGAGTTAAAAGCATTTACACAAAGAAATATCATGAAAATGATTCATTTCGTAACAAAGCCAAAAAAATTTCTAAACAAAAATATCACAAAGATTTGTTGTATCAAAATAAAGCTAAAGACCGTAGTAAAATCAAATATAGGGTTAATCTCACGCATAGAGAGAATATTAAAACTAGAAATGCAAAGAAATATCATGAAAGTGCTGAGTTTAGGAAGCGTGTTAGTGGAGGGGTCAAAATTAAAAGGCAGCAAATGAAAATACAGGCTGAAGATTTTGATTTTGTTATGCAGAGCTTTTTAGACAAGGTTAAAGATGGTCCAGATTTTGTGTGTTGTGTGTGCCATAGGTTGTTGTTTAGACACCAGGTGTTGCAGTGCAGGAGAGATTATTATAGGAAGAAAGGCGGAGTTTGTATGATTGCAGATAACTGCATCACAGAAAACTATCTACACGTGTGCACTACAAACTGTGAAAGACAGTGTCATTGGGTAAACACACCTAGAAGTCAGCTTTGGATCTGTTACACATGCCATTATAAAATTAATAAGGGTCAAGTGCCAGCTGAAAGCATCAAAAACAATTTGGCACTTGACCCTGTTCCACTTGAACTGGCATGTTTAAATAAATTGGAGCAGCATTTGATAGCCCTGCATATTCCATTTATGAAAATGTTGGCCTTGCCTAAAGGTGGGCAAAATGGAGTCCATGGACCTGTTACGTGCGTTCCAGCAAATATTATTCAAACGACCAATTTGCTTCCGCGTACTTCCATGGAAGGGTCTTTATTGCCTGTTAAGCTCAAGCGCAAGCTTACTTATAAAGGGCATTATGAATATGAGTATATAGATACAGCACATATTAAGCAAGCGCTGCAATATTTAAAAGAAAATAATGTTTATTATAAAGAAGTTAACTTTAATGCTGAGTGGTTTAATGAATTTTGTAAAGCTGATGAAGCGGATCCAAATGGCACTGAGGATAAGATTGACAGTGTTCAGCAGTCTGATGTGCAACATGATGAACTTTTGCATGACAGGCAGCAGCACTGTATGTTCCAGGACACTTGCCTGATGCCTGTTGATATTGGTCAGGAAGCACTTGACCAGTATTTTGGAGATGTATTGAATTTGGCTCCAGCAGAAGGAAACTGTCCTGTGAAGTTTCTGACTGATCACAGTAATGAAGCCAGATGTTTCCCAGTGTTGTTTCCCAAGGGTAGCCCTACATACCACGATGATAGACAGCATCGTTTGACATTGTCACGGTATTTCAATAACAGAATTTTAAATGCAGATGGACGCTTTGCACAAAATGTCGAATATATATTTTTTGCTCAATATATGTCCGAACTTGAAAAGGTTGTGTCAAATGTGTCCATTGCATTGAGAAAGGGCAAGGGAAATTGGAAGGATCACAAAGTGAGTGGTGAGGCCTTCAACACTGAGGAGTCGCTGAGGAATCTTTTACAATTTGATGATGGGTATCGGTTTTTAAAACCACTTAGAGGTACCCCGGCTTTTTGGCAGGGAGCACAGCGTGACTTGTTGGCTTGTGTGAGGCAGCTAGGCATCCCCACGTGGTTTTGTTCTTTTTCTGCAGCTGATATGCGCTGGAAAAATCTTCTTTCTAGCATTTTGAAGCAGGCAGGTAGAACAGACACTGTAGAACAGCTAGAGTGGGCAGATAGGTGTGAGCTTTTGCGACGTAATCCTGTCACTGCGGCAAGAATGTTTGACTTCCGCTGGCATTGTTTCTTGAGAGAAGTGCTGATGTCTCCTGCAAATCCAATAGGCAAAATAAAGGACTACTTTTATAGGGTGGAGTTCCAGCAGCGTGGCTCCCCACATGTCCATTGCCTCTTTTGGATTGAGAATGCTCCTATTATTGATAAAAACACAGATGCAGAGGTAATTCAGTTCATTGATCGTTATGTGACATGCGAATTACCGTCCAACGATGAAGAATTATTGGACACTGTAACATCTGTGCAGCAGCATTCTAAACGACACTCAAAAACCTGTAAAAAGGGCAAAACTGTGTGTCGTTTCAATTTTCCCAGGCCGCCATCTGCACGCACGTTTATTTCTCGCAGTATTACTGACGAGGAAAACACAAATTCATGTGCGTGCAAGCCGACTGAGGGACAGACGATGGCACAGTGTGCTTGCAGATGTAGGGGAAAGGCTAGCTTAGCTCAAATGAAATCAGAGGTTGCAGCAAAGATCATGTCTGCAATCAAAGAAGCTGTCAGAAATGACAGTCTTAACTTTGAAACAGCTGAGGAATTGTTTCGGCATGTAGGTGTCACCCAGGCTCGTTTCGAGGCTGCCTATAATTGTTGTGCTACTAAAACGCAAGTTGTATTGAAGAGGCAGGCTAACGCTGTTTGGATCAATCAATATAGCAAACCCCTCTTGAAGTGTTGGAATGCAAATATTGACATCCAGTTTGTTGTTGATGCGTATGCCTGTGTTGTGTATATCATTTCTTATATCTCTAAAGCTGAGAAAGAAATGGGATTATTGTTGCAGTGTGCACAACGTGAGGCAGCAAAGGAGGGCAACAGAGATGCAAAGGACAGCCTGAAAAATTTGGGGAGTGTTTATCTCCACAACCGAGATGTGTGTGCTCAGGAGGCTGTTTACCGACTCACAAACATGCATCTAAAAGAGTGTTCTCGAAAAGTTGTTTTTGTTCCCGTGGGTGAAAATACTGTTAGAATGAGTTTGCCGTTAAAGGTTTTACAACATAGGGCTTCCTCAGATAACTTTAGTGCAGATGACATGTGGATGCTAAACCTTGTAGACCGATACAAGAACAGGCCAGGTAGCGTTGATTTTCAAGACATGTGTTTGGCTTCGTTTGCTTCGCAGTATCGCGTTTTGTCAAAAAACGAAACTGCTGTTAATAAGATCAAACTTGGAAACAATTGTGGTTACATTGTGAAAAGAACCCGCACACAACCTGCAGTTGTGCGTTATGTGCGTTTCTCCAAAACAAAAAAGCCAGAATTGTTTTATCAAAGCATTCTGCAGTTGTTTATGCCATATTACACAGACGGGCAGCTAAAACCTGTAGGCTTTGAGACCTTTCAAGATTTTTATCTTGATGGCCAGGTGAGATGTGCTGACAATTTGATGCATTCTGTCAAATCTGTGGTTGACAGAAATCGAAGCACATTTGAAGTAGAAAGCGAAGAGTTAGACGATGTTGAGGAGCAAATCAACAATGATGGGATTGTTGAGGATGCCTGGTGTGAGTTGTGCCCTGAACAGGAACTAGATAGGTTAGAATGTAGGGAAATGCGTAGAATAGAAACACAAGCCAATGACGAGGAACAGTTAGAACATATCCCTGACTTAGCTGTTCAGCAAGAACAGATAGGTCGTTTGGAAAAGAGGAATACCATCATGTGCAGAAGTGACGGTTTGGCGTTTCTTCGCTCTCTTAATGAGACACAGATGGGTATTTTTAATCAAATCAGACAGTGGTGTGTGCAGCAGGCTCAGGGAAAGAAGCCAGACCCATTCCACATTTTTGTTACAGGTGGTGCTGGCACTGGTAAAAGCCATTTAATAAGGGCTGTTCAGTATGAGGCAACAAGGATTTTAGCACCAGTGTGTCGTCACCCAGATGACATTTGTGTTTTATTGACAGCTCCAACAGGGATTGCCGCGTACAATTTACATGCAACTACTATTCATAGTACATTTAGTATTGGCAAAGATGTTCGCTTACCATACACACCTCTGGGTGAGGAAAAGCTGAACTCTTTACGTGCTAAATATAGTAGCTTGCAGATTTTAATCATTGATGAAATCTCCATGGTTGATCATAATCTATTGGCTTACATCCATGGAAGGTTACGCCAAATTAAACAAATAGGCGACAGTTCCCTGTTTGGCAATATAGCTATCATTGCTGTTGGAGATTTCTTTCAGTTGCCTCCAGTGCGTGGGAAACCACTTTATGTTCAAAATGTTGGTATTGATTTGTGGTCTGGTGTATTCAACATTGCAGTGTTAAACACAATTGTTCGGCAAAAAGATGAGCAATTTGCTCAACTGCTGAACAGAGTGAGGACACACTCTAAAGGCACTGCGATGTTAGGTAGTGATGTGCAACTCCTTAAGTCTCGTGAAACCGGGGAAGAGAGCTCTGCTCTACATATTTTTCCGACCAACAGACAAGTCAGTGAACATAATTTGGAATTCCTTCTGAAAACATGTCCTGATTATGTCTGTATCAGTGCTCAGGATTATATCAATAGTAAAAAAACAGGCAAGCTTGTGTTGTTAAAGGGTCATCATTCCAATGCACGCAATACCTGCTTGGAGGAAGACTTGCTTTTGGGGAACGGAGCCCGTGTCATGTTGTTCAAAAATGTTGATGTTGCTGATGGTTTAGTCAATGGGGTGTGCGGCGCAGTCACAGACATTGTTTATGGAAACAGTGATAAAACGTTTCCTCTTAAAGTCTACATCAAGTTTGACAATGCTGACATTGGCAAACTCTGGAGGAAACGCTGTGCACATCCCCCTGGTGTTGACACAGCCTCAGTTGGCATTGATGCTGAAGAGGAACGGGTCACCTGTAAAGGTGGTATGAGACGTCAGTTCCCCCTCAAACTTGCTTGGGCCTGTACAGTACATAAAGTACAGGGCCTTACTATTGATGAGGCTGTAGTGTCGTTAGACAGAGTGTTTGCACCTGGACAGGCATATGTTGCTTTAAGCCGTGTCAGAAGTTTATCTGGTTTGGTTCTGAAGGACTTTGAACAAAAAGCCATATATTGTAAAGACAGCATTAAAGAGGCACTTAACAGCATGTCCCCGTTTTTGATTAACAACATTCAAACATACAAATGTGGAACAAATGCTTTCAGCGTCTTTTTAATGAATGTCCATGGTTTAGGCTGCCATGCAAAAGACCTGGCTTTGTGTGTACAGCATTTGAAGCCTCAGTGCGTTGCTGTTACAGAGACATGGTTGTCTGAGAGTCCCTCAGTTGAAACTGTGACCATTGACGGTTATCATTTTCATAGTGTTCCTAGGAATGTGTGTTATAGTGACCCCAGACTGTTGGCCATCAAAGCCCAACAACATGGTGGTGTTGGTATGTATACCTCAGACAATTTGGACTTTGACATTATACAAATACCATCTGTCAATATCGAATGTCTGATATACAATTTTACAGCAAACCAAATGTTGGTTGCAGTTGTTTATCGCCCGCCATCGTATCCCATCTCTCTTTTTATAAAGAATCTTGGGAAGTTACTTGAGTATGTGGAACCACTCAGTGAAACTGTTACTGTCATGGGAGACTTCAACGAAAACCTCGTTGCATCAAAAACAATTTGCAACTTTATGACACAGAGAGGCTTTGTTCAGCATGTTTCAGAAGCCACAACAGCAAAGGGAACACTAATTGATCATGTGTATGTTAAAACAACACATTATGATGTTAGCTGTGTCGTGTTGCACACATACTTCAGTGACCATGATGCAATTATGTGTGAATTTACATGTGGAACTGATAACAATGTTGTCAACATATAACTGCTAGTTGGTCTTAAGTTGTATTTGGCAAAGGAGGTGGAGAGAGATTCTATTTCACTATGGATTCTTTATCTCTGCTGAGTCAAATATGGATCTATATCTATGCTAATCTTTCATGGGAAAATAGAGTTGTACATCATAGGGTGAGCTATGTTTGGCAACGGAGGCACAGAGAGAGTTTGTATTACAACAAATTCTTTATCTTTGCTAAGTCAAACATGACTCCATTGCAGTTTCCACACTGCAATATAGAAATATAGCTGTAAAAACATCACAGTATGTCATGATAGAATGCGCTGTATTTGGGAACAAAGGTTGAGATTTTTATTTATTTACATATTTATGTGTTTATTTATTTATTTATTTATTTAATGAAATAAATTTATTGTTGCTAAGTCAAATATGACTCTATTGTAGTTTCCTTCACAGCAATGTGAAAATATAACTGTAAAAATATAATCGTATACTATATTGCATGTTGATGATTTCATAACAATTAATAATAGGTTGAGTTGTATTTGACAAATGATGCAAATATGAAGTTTCTGTTTCCTAATGGATACTCTAACTCAGCTGATTCAATACAACTCTTCTCTATGTAATTGCACCTTGACTGCATGACATGTCTCCTAGAACATAAAGGCTATATTGTGACCATCTAACTCATCATAAATTTTCTACTAACAATTTTAATAAATATAACGTATTGATTTATGTTATGAAATACTAACCACTTACATACTTCCTATTGACTGACTAACTTAAGTAACTTATGGTTAAACATGTTAATAACTGCACACTTTTACTAATTGTTAACCTTAAACAGATCATGAAATACCTGTTATGTTATATTATATATTGTGACTTATATGCTCTAGCAGATTTTGGGTTATTACTATGTAACCTCAAACATCTATAGGCCCTGCATTTGCACTCACACATTTATTAGATGAACATAAACCCCCTGTGGTGTACTTGCTTGCTGTAAGGATAATACATAGACATATATTACGATCAGGTACAGGACCATTTCCCTCCCTTTGTTTCCCCCTATGTCCCCTTCCCTATGTGGTGTTGTCTGTCTATTTTGTCAGTCTGTGTTTCTGTATACAGTTGGGAAAATCGTGCACTCACCTGCCTGCATACCTGGATTCATCACAACTGTTCCTGAGCGTCCTGCACCGCTGAAGCATCAAATACCCGATCATACCTCCAATGTTGTCCTCATCCTCTGACTGTGTATGTTAAATTATCAATCTAATTTCTTGCTTGTTCTTAGGATCCATATACTCTTATTTAACATAACTTTCTCTTGCCTATATTCCAGGAACCTGTCAGTATGCCAACATGCTGGTCTTCGTCTTTGCTCTATCTCACACACCTAATGAAACCTTCGTTCCTGTACATGGCTCCTGGATTCATCTACAAGCACTCACCTCTGTCTCCATATACATTACATTATTGTTTTCCTGATTTGATGTTCTTTTTATGTACAGTGCCTTTGAATATCTTGAAAAGCGCTTCTAAATAAAATGTATTATTATTATTATTATTAAATAAGTCATTAACTTGTTCCACATTCAATAAAACACATTGTATCTTGTTCAAATGTCTCCTGTGTTTGTTTTATCGTATAATACATTAAGCCCTGAAGCTCAAATCTTTACTGCTGACTGTTTCTTCTGCAGGGGCCAAATTTGGATCAAAGGGTCAACATTTGATGGAGTGCCACGCCCACACAGTTTCCTCAAAATTCATAATTTTGATAACTTTTATTCAGGAAGGCTATATGAACATACCTACCAAGTTTGAAGTGAATTGGATAAAATCCCTAGGAGGAGATCGTTCAAATATGACCCCTTCTCAACCAGGTCGAAACAGCAAAAATGGTGATGTTCATTGTTAAATATCTCGCTCCCTGTTAATTTTAGCACATTGCAGCAAGAGACTTTTTTGTAGATCTTGTCTTCGCGCACAATTCGCCTGAGGTTTCATAACTCTTTGTCCAAAACTGTGGCGGGGCTGCTTGAAAGAAAAATTCAAGGGGGCGCTATAGAGCGATTTTGCCCCGCCCTCTAATCAATTATGCAGCCGACTTCTGTATCTATTTGGTCTTAATAACCTCAAGAGGTTTCAGACAGGTCTGAGAAAGTAGTGAAGCACAACAGCTTTGCTTTAAAAAACAGCCAAAAAAGTAAATGGAGTTTGAATGTTGTATCAAAGGGTGAAATTTAATTAAGCGCCACGCCCACACAATTTTCTCAAAATTCATAATTTTGATAACTTTTACTCAGGAAGTCTAGATGAACACACCTACCAATTTTGAAGTGAAGTTGACAAAATCCCTAGGAGGAGTTCGTTCAAATATGACCCCTTCTCAACTGGCCAAAACAGTAAAAATGGTGATTTTCACGCTTAAATATCTCGCGTGCTGTTAACTTTAGCCCATTGCTCCAAGAGACTTTTTTGTAGGTTATGTCTTCCTCTACAATTCGGCTGAGGTTTCATAACTCTGTGTCCAAAACTGTGGCGGGGCTGCTTGAAATAAAAATTCAAGGGGGCGCTATAGAGCGATTTTGCCCCGCCCCCTAATTAATTATGCAGCCGAAATTTGCATAATAGTGTTCTTAACAACCACAAGAGCTTTCAGACAGGTCTGAGAAAGTATACGAAAGCCCAACACATTTGCCTGAAAATTACCCAAAAAGTAAATGGAGTTCCATTTTTCGTCGAACGCTTGACTTTGACGCGCTGTCACGGCCACGCCCTCTGATGTCAAGTTGAAATTCTTTCTCAGATGTCAACACCAAGGCCTTGACAACATCTCCAACTAGTTTGAGGTGGATATGGTCAATATTTTCCAAGCTGGACGTCATTTCGTAAAAGTGGTCTTTTCTGTCGCCACTAGGAGGCGCTGTGAAAATATCCAAATATTCTTATGGAAATGTATTGTAGGCCAGATTGCCATTATATATCTGAGGTTTGGTGGAGATTGGAGTATTTTTGGCAAAGTTATAGCACGTTGAAATTTCACGCCAAAATGCCAAATTTCGTGGCCCCGCCCCTCTGACGCAGTAAATCTGGAAGTCACGCTTTCTGATAACTTTTCATGGTCGAGGCCTTAAGAACACACACGCCAAGTTTCAAACAGATCGGATGAAAGCTGTAGGAGGAGTTCGTTCAAATACGACCCCTGAAAATGACCCCAAAAACACAAAAACGCCAACTTTGAAACAAAATGGCCGCCGTACGCTTCGCGATAGCCCGGGTCACCAAGAGACTTTTTTGTGCGACTCGGTACTTTACATACTCCCGCTAAATTTCGTGCTCGTGGATGAAACCGTGTCCAGGGGCTCCTCCGACAACTGAAACGTAGGTGGCGCCGTAGAGCCATTTTTGTTCGTACATGTGCGAGACCCCCAAAATATGAAATTTTACGCCCGACTTTGGGGGGGTAGGCAAATTTTCATAACTTTTCGAGTACATATAGGCCGTCGAAAATGCGATTTATTTTGACTAAGAAAAAGAAAAATAATAAAAAAAAAAAAAAAAATAATAAACATTTGAAATGCAATAGGGCCTCGCACACAGTGCGTGCTCGGGCCCTAATTAAAGCTGCAAGCAGCGTTGAACGGGCCCTCGCACTCCCACGCAACTCGACGGCTGGCACGTCGGAAGGCAGCAGTAGGAAAACGCGCGAGCCTTTGACGCTTTCAAAGCGTTTTGTTCAATTGACCACACACATTAGCCAGAATTAGGACAAACGGTCAAATTTAACGGACCGCCACGCCCACACCGTTTCATCAAAATTCATGATTTTGATAACTTTTACTCGGGAAGCTTATATGAAGACATCTGCTAAGTTTGAAGTCAATTGGACAAAATCCCTAGGAGGAGTTCGTTCAAATATGACCCCTTCTCAGCCAGATCTATATACTAAAAATGGTGATTTTCATCATTAAATATCTCGCTTCCTGTTCATTTTAGCCCATTGCTCCAAGAGACTTTTTTGTACGTCTTGCCATGCTCTACAATTTCACTGAGATTTGATAACTCTGAGTTTAAAACTGAGGCGGGGCTGCTTGAAAGAAAAATCCAAGGGGGCGCTATAGAGCGATTTCGCCCCGCCCCCTAATTACACATGCAGCCGATTTTTGCATCTTTTTGGTCTTAATAACCACAAGAAGTTTCAGACAGCTCTGACAAAACATATGAAAGCACCACAGCCTGTGTTTAAAAAACAGCCAAAAAGTCAAAGGAGTTCGAATGTTAAATCACTGGGTCAAATTTGATGGTGCGCCACGCCCACACTGTTCCTTCGAAGTTCATGATTTTGATAACTTTTACTCAGGAAGTCTAGATGAACACACCTACCAATTTTGAAGTGAATTGGACAGAATCCCTAGGAGGAGTTCGTTCAAATATGACCCCTTCTCAACTGGCCAAAACAGCAAAAATGGTGATTTTCATTGTTAAATATCTCGCTCCCTGTTGATTTTGGCCCATTACTCCAAGAGACTTTTTTGTAGGTCTTGTTATGTTCTACAATTCGGCTGAGGTTTCATTTTTCTACGTCCAAAATTATGGCGGGGCTGCTTGAAAGAAAAATTCAAGGGGGCGCTATAGAGCGATTTTGCCCCGCCCCCTAATTACGTATGCAGCCGATCTTTGCAGAATATAGACCTAAACAACCACAAGAAGTTTCAGACAGCTCAGACAAAGTATCTAAAAGTTATAGAACGTCGAATTTTCATGGCGACACGCCAAATTTCTTGGCCCCGCCCCTCTGAGGCAGTAAATCCGAACCTCACGATTTTGATAACTTTTCATGGTCGAGGCCTTAAGAACACACACGCGAAGTTTCAAACAGATTGGATGAAAGCCCTAGGAGGAGTTCGTTCAAATACTACCCCTCAAAAAACACGAAAACGCCAACTTTGAAACAAAATGGCCGCCGTACGCTTCGCGATAGCCCAGGTCACCAAGAGACTTTTTTGTGCGTCTCGGTAGTTTACATACTCCCACAAAATTTCGTACACGTGGATGAAACCGTGTCCAGGGGCTGCTCCCACAACTGAAACGTAGGTGGCGCCGTAGAGCCATTTTTGTCCGCCCATGTGTGAGACCCCCAAAATATGAAATTTTACGCCTGACTTTGGGGGGGTAGCCAAATTTTCGCAACTTTTTGAGTACATATAGGCCGTCGAAAATGCGATTTACTTCGCGGAAGAATAAGAAAGGAAAAGAGGAATAAAAATAAAAAAAATAATAAACATTTGAAATGCAATAGGGCCTCGCACACAGTGCGTGCTCGGGCCCTAATAAAAAAAAAAATAATAAACATTTGAAATGCAATAGGGCCTCGCACACAGTGCGTGCTCGGGCCCTAATTAAAGCTGCAAGCAGCGTTGAACGGGCCCTCGCACTCCCACGCAACTCGACGGGCTGGCACGTCGGAAGGCAGCAGTCGGAAAATGCGCGAGCCTTTGACGCTTTCAAAGCGTTTTGTTCAATTGAGCACACACATTAGCCAGAATTGGGACAAACGGTCAAATCTGAGGGAGCGCCACGCCCACATTGTTTCATCAAAATTCATGATTTTGATAACTTTTACTCAGAAAGTCTATATGAACACATCTGCCAAGGTTGAAGTCAATTGGACAAAATCCCTAGGAGGAGTTCGTTCAAATATGACCCCTTCTCAACCAGGTCGAAACAGCAAAAATGGTGATTTTCATGCTTAAATATCTCGCTTCCTGTTAATTTTAGCCCATTGCTCCAAGAGACTTTTTTGTAGATCTTGTCTTCGCCCACAATTCGACTGAGGGTTCATAACTCTGTGTCCAAAACTGTGGCGGGGCTGCCTCAAAGAAAAATTCAAGGGGGCGCTATAGAGCGATTTAGCCCCGCCCCCTAATTAATTATGCAACCGAAATTTGCATAATAGTGTTCTTAACAACCACAAGAGGTTTCAGACAGGTCTGAGAAAGTATATGAAAGCCCAACACATTTGCCTGAAAATTACCCAAAAAGTCAATGGAGTTCCATTTTTCGTCGAACGCTTGACTTTGACGCGCTGTCACGGCCACGCCCTCTGATGTCAAGTTGAAATTCTTTCCCAGATGTCAACACCAAGGCCTTAACAACATCTCCAACTAGTTTGAGGTGTGTATGGTCAATATTTTCCGAGCTGGATGTCATTTTGTAAAAGTGGTCTTTTCTGTCCCCACTAGGAGGCGCTGTGAAATTCTCCAAATATTTTTATGGAAATGTATTCTAGGCCAGACTGCCATTATATACCTGAGGTTTGGTGAAGATTGGAGTATTTTTGGCAAAGTTATAGCACGTCGAAATTTCACGCCAAAACGCCAAATTTCGTGGCCCCGCCCCTCTGACGCAGTAAATCTGAAGCTCACGATTTTGATAACTTTTCATGGTCAAGGCCTTAAGAACACACACGCCAAGTTTCAAACAGATCAGATGAAAGCTGTAGGAGGAGTTCGTTCAAATACGACCCCTGAAAATGACCCCAAAAACACAAAAACGCCAACTTTGAAACAAAATGGCCGCTGTACGCTTCGCGATAGCCCTGGTCACCAAGAGACTTTTTTGTGCGGCTCGGTACTTTACATACTCCCACTAAATTTCGTGCTCGTGGATGAAACCGTGTCCAGGGGCTCCTCCGACAACTGAAACGTAGGTGGCGCCGTAGAGCCATTTTTGCTCGTCCATGTGTGAGACCCCCAAAATACGTAATTTTACGCCCAACTTTGGGGGGGTAGCCAAATTTTCATAACTTTTCGAGTACATATAGGCCGTCGAAAATGCGATTCATTTAGCGGAAGAAAAAGAAAAAGAAGAAAAATAAAAATAAAAAAAAAAAAAATAAACATTTGAAATGCAATAGGGCCTCGCACACAGTGCGTGCTCGGGCCCTAATAATAAACATTTGAAATGCAATAGGGCCTCGCACACAGTGCGTGCTCGGGCCCTAATAATTAAAGCTGCAAGCAGCATTGAACGGGCCCTCGCACTCCCACGCAACTCGACGGGCTGGCACGTCGGAAGGCAGCAGTCGGAAAATGCGCGAGCCTTTGACGCTTTCAAAGCGTTTTGTTCAATTGACCACACACATTAGCCAGAATTGGGACAAACGGTCAAATTTGATGGACCGCAACGCCCACACCATTTCATCAAAAGTAATCATTTTGATAACTTTTACTCAGGAAGTCTATATGAACGTAACTACCAAGTTTGAAGTCAATTGGACAAAATCCCT
This sequence comes from Nibea coibor, assembly GCA_023373845.1. NCBI lineage: Eukaryota > Metazoa > Chordata > Actinopteri > Sciaenidae > Nibea > Nibea coibor. The sequence continues at coordinate 19,905 of JALLKU010000177.1, read as the reverse complement.
ATGAGAAGTTCGTTCAAATATGACCCCTTCTCAACCAGGTTGAAACAGCAAAAATGGTTATTTTCATTGTTAAATATCTCGCTCCCTGTTAATTTTAGCCCATTGCTCCAAGAGACTTTTTTGTAGATCTTGTCTTCGCCCACAATTCGGCTGAGGTTTCATAACTCTGTGTCCAAAACTGTGGCGGGGCTGCTTGAAAGAAAAATTCAAGGGGGCGCTATAGAGCGATTTCGTCCCGCCCACTAATTAACGATGCAGCCGAAATTTGCACAATATTGGTTTGAACAACCAGAAGAAGTTTTAGACAGGTCTGAGAAAGTTTTGAAGCACAACAGCTTTGCCTTAAAAAACAGCCAAAAAAGTCAATGGAGTTTGAATGTTGTATCAAAGGGTGAAATTTAATTAAGCGCCACGCCCACACAATTTTCTCAAAATTCATAATTTTGATAACTTTTACTCAGGAAGTCTAGATGAACACACCTGTCAATTTTGAAGTGAATTGGACAAAATCCCTAGGAGGAGTTCGTTTAAATATGACCTCTTCTCAACCAGGTCGAAACAGCAAAAATGGTGATTTTCATGCTTAAATATCTCGCTTCCTGTTAATTTTAGCACATTGCAGCAAGAGACTTTTTTGTAGATCTTGTCTTCGTCTACAATTCGGCTGAGGTTTCATAACTCTGTGTCCAAAACTGTGGCGGGGCTGCTTGAAAGAAAAATTCAAGGGGGCGCTATAGAGCGATTTTGCCCCGCCCCCTAATTAACGATGCAGCCGAAATTTGCACAATATTGGTTTGAACAACCAGAAGAAATTTCAGACAGGTCTAAGAAAGTATTGAAGCACAACAGCTTTACCTTAAAAAACAGCCAAAAAAGTAAATGGAGTTTGAATGTTGTATCAAAGGGTCAAAATGTAATGGAGCGCCACGCCCACATTGTTTCATCAAAATTCATGATTTTGATAACTTTTACTCAGAAAGTCTATATGAACACATCTGCCAAGTTTGAAGTCAATTGGATAAAATCCCTAGGAGGAGTTCGTTTAAATATGACCCCTTCTCAACCAGGTCGAAACAGCAAAAATGGTGATTTTCATGCTTAAATATCTCGCTTCCTGTTAATTTTAGCACATTGCAGCAAGAGACTTTTTTGTAGATCTTGTCTTTGTCTACAATTCGGCTGAGGTTTCATAACTCTGTGTCCAAAACTGTGGCGGGGCTGCTTGAAATAAAAATTCAAGGGGGCGCTATAGAGCGATTTTGCCCCTCCCCCTAATTAATTATGCAGCCGAAATTTGCATAATAGTGTTCTTAATAAGCAGAAGAGGTTTCAGACAGGTCTGAGAAAGTATATGAAAGCCCAACACATTTGCCTGAAAATTACCCAAAAAGTCAATGGAGTTCCATTTTTCATCAAACGCTTGACTTTGACGCGCTGTCACGGCCACGCCCTCTGATGTCAAGTTGAAATTCTTTCTCAGATGTCAACACCAAGGCCTTGACAACATCTCCAACTAGTTTGAGGTGGATATGGTCAATATTTTCCGAGCTGGACGTCATTTCGTAAAAGTGGTCTTTTCTGTCGCCACTAGGAGGCGCTGTGAAATTCTCCAAATATTTTTATGGAAATGTATTCTAGGGCAGACTGTGATTATATATCTGAAGATTGGTGAAGATTGGAGTATTTTTGGCAAAGTTATGGCACGTCGAAATTTCACGCCAAAACGCCAAAATTCGTGGCCCCGCCCCTCTGATGCAGTAAATCTGAACCTCACGATTTTGATAACTTTTCATGGTCGAGGCCTTAAGAACACACACGCCAAGTTTCAAACAGATCGGATGAAAGCTCTAGGAGGAGTTCGTTCAAATACGACCCCTGAAAATGACCCCAAAAACACGAAAACGCCAACTTTGAAACAAAATGCCCGCCGTACGCTTTGCGATAGCCTGGGTCACCAAGAGACTTTTTTGTGCGGCTCGGTATCTTACATACTCCCGCTAAATTTCGTACACGTGGATGAAACCGTGTCCAGGGGCTCCTCCGACAACTGAAACGTAGGTGGCGCCGTAGAGCCATTTTTGTTCGTCCATGTGCGAGACCCCCAAAATACGTAATTTTACACCCGACTTTGGGGGGGTAGGCAAATTTTCGCAACTTTTCGAGTACATATAGGCCGTCAAAAATGCGATTTACTTGGGAGAAGAAAAAGAAAAATAATTAAAGCTGCAAGCAGCGTTGAACGGGCCCTCGCACTCCCACGCAACTCGGCGGGCTGGCACGTCGGAAGGCAGCAGTCGGAAAACGCGAAGTCTTTAAAACAGTTTTGTGCAAGTTGACTACACACATTAGTCAGAATTGGGACAAACAGTCAAATTTGACGGAGCGCCACGCCCACACCGTTTCATCAAAATTCATGATTTTGATAACTTTTACTCGGGAAGCCTATATGAAGACATCTGCCAAGTTTGAAGTCAATTGGATAAAATCCCTAGGAGGAGTTTGTTCAAATATGACCCCTTCTCAACCAGGTCGAAACAGCAAAAATGGTGATTTTCATTGTTAAATATCTCGCTTCCTGTTAATTTTAGCACATTGCTGCAAGAGACTTTTTTGTAGGTTATGTCTTCCCCTACAATTGGGCTGAGGTTTCATAACTCTGTGTCCAAAACTGTGGCGGGGCTGCTTGAAAGAAAAATTCAAGGGGGCGCTATAGAGCGATTTTGCCCCGCCCCCTAATTAATTATGCAGCCGAAATTTGCATAATAGTGTTCTTAACAACCACAAGAGGTTTCAGACAGGTCTGAGAAAGTATATGAAAGCCCAACACATTTGCCTGAAAATTACCCAAAAAGTCAATGGAGTTCCATTTTTCGTCGAACGCTTGACTTTGACGCGCTGTCACGGCCACGCCCTCTGATGTCAAGTTGAAATTCTTTCTCAGATGTCAACACCAAGGCCTTGACAACATCTCCAACTAGTTTGAGGTGGATATGGTCAATATTTTCCGAGCTGGACGTCATTTCGTAAAAGTGGTCTTTTCTGACGCCACTAGGAGGCGCTGTGAAAATCTGCAAATATTTTTATGGAAATGTATTCTAGGCCAGACTGCCATTATATACCTGAGGTTTGGTGAAGATTGGAGTATTTTTGGCAAAGTTATAGGACGTTGAAATTTCACGCCAAAACGCCAAATTTCGTGGCCCCGCCCCTCTGACGCAGTAAATCTGGAAGTCACGCTTTCTGATAACTTTTCATGGTCGAGGCCTTAAGAACACACACGCCAAGTTTCAAACAGATCGGATGAAAGCTGTAGGAGGAGTTCGTTCAAATACGACCCCTGAAAATGACCCCAAAAACACGAAAACGCCAACTTTGAAACAAAATGGCCGCCATACGCTTCGCGATAGCTTGGGTCACCAAGAGACTTTTTTGTGCGTCTCGGTAGTTTACATACTCCCACAAAATTTCGTACACATGGATGAAACCGTGTCCAGGGGCTCCTCCGACAACTGAAACGTAGGTGGCGCCGTAGAGCCATTTTTGTTCGTCCATGTGCGAGACCCCCAAAATACGTAATTTTACGCCCGACTTTGGGGGGGTAGGCAAATTTTCGCAACTTTTCGAGTACATATAGGCTGTCGAAAATGCGATTCATTTAGCGGAAGAAAAAGAAAAAAAATAAAAATAATAATAATAAAAATAAAAAAAAAAATAATAAACATTTGAAATGCAATAGGGCCTCGCACACAGTGCGTGCTCGGGCCCTAAAAATAAAAAAAAAAATAATAAACATTTGAAATGCAATAGGGCCTCGCACACAGTGCGTGCTCGGGCCCTAAAAAAGAAAAATTAAAGCTGCAAGCAGCGTTGAACGGGCCCTCGCACTCCCACGCAACTCGACGGGCTGGCACGTCGGAAGGCAGCAGTCGGAAAACGCGAAGTCTTTAAAACAGTTTTGTGCAAGTTGACTACACACATTAGTCAGAATTGGGACAAATGGTCAAATCTGACGGAGCGCCACGCCCACAGCATTTCATCAAAGTTCATAATTTTGTTAACTTGTACTCAGGAAGTCTCTATGAACACATCTACCAAGTTTGAAGTCAATTGGATAAAATCCCTAGGAGGAGTTTGTTCAAATATGACCCCTTCTCAACCAGGTCGAAACAGCAAAAATGGTGATTTTCATTGTTAAATATCTCGCTTCCTGTTAATTTTAGCACATTGCTGCAAGAGACTTTTTTGTAGGTTATGTCTTCCCCTACAATTGGGCTGAGGTTTCATAACTCTGTGTCCAAAACTGTGGCGGGGCTGCTTGAAAGAAAAATTCAAGGGGGCGCTATAGAGCGATTTTGCCCCGCCCCCTAATCAATTATGCAGCCGACTTCTGTATCTTTTTGGTCTTAATAACCTCAAGAGGTTTCAGACAGGTCTGAGAAAGTATATGAAAGCCCAACACATTTGCCTGAAAATTACCCAAAAAGTCAATGGAGTTCCATTTTTCGTCGAATGCTTGACTTTGACGCGCTGTCACGGCCACGCCCTCTGATGTCAAGTTGAAATTCTTTCTCAGATGTCAACACCAAGGCCTTGACAACATCTCCAACTAGTTTGAGGTGGATATGGTCAATATTTTCCGAGCTGGACGTCATTTCGTAAAAGTGGTCTTTTCTGTCGCCACTAGGAGGCGCTGTGAAAATCTGCAAATATTTTTATGGAAATGTATTCTAGGCCAGACTGCCATTATATACCCGAGGTTTGGTGAAGATTGGAGTATTTTTGGCAAAGTTATAGGACGTTGAAATTTCACACCAAAACGCCAAATTTCGTGGCCCCGCCCCTCTGACGCAGTAAATCTGGAAGTCACGCTTTCTGATAACTTTTCATGGTCGAGGCCTTAAGAACACACACGCCAAGTTTCAAACAGATCGGATGAAAGCTGTAGGAGGAGTTCGTTCAAATACGACCCCTGAAAATGACCCCAAAAACACGAAAACGCCAACTTTGAAACAAAATGGCCGCCGTACGCTTCGCGATAGCCCCGGTCACCAAGAGACTTTTTTGTGCGGCTTGGTACTTTACATACTCCCGCTAAATTTCGTACACGTGGATGAAACCGTGTCGAGGGGCTCCTCCGACAACTGAAACATAGGTGGCGCCGTAGAGCCATTTTTGCTCGTACATGTGTGAGACCCCCAAAATACGTAATTTTACGCCCGACTTTGGGGGGGTAGGCAAATTTTCGCAACTTTTCGAGTACATATAGGCTGTCGAAAATGCGATTCATTGTGGGGAAGAAAAAGAAAGAAAAAAATAATTAAAGCTGCAAGCAGCGTTGAACGGGCCCTCGCACTCCCACGCAACTCGACGGGCTGGCACGTCGGAAGGCAGCAGTCGGAAAACGCGCAAGCCTTTAAAACAGTTTGTGCAAGTTGACTGCACACATTAGTCAGAATTGGGACAAATGGATCAAATCTGATGGAGCGCCACGCCCACACCGTTTCATCAAAGTTCATAATTTTGATAACTTGTACTCAGGAAGTCTCTATGAACACATCTACCAAGTTTGAAGTAAATTGGATAAAATACGTAGGAGGAGTTTGTTCAAATAGGACCCCTTCTCAGCCATCCTAAAACTGTGATTTTCATTGTACATTTGTGCCTATTACTCCAAGAGTTTTTTTTGTAGATCTTGCCTTTGTCTACAATTTGGTAATGCTGCTACAAGTGAAAATGGAAACGGGTAAATCACACCAGTGTTACCTGAGTAGTACATCTGCATTCTCTCCAATCCATGTGTACAAACTGCACCTCTGTTTAATGCTTAATGGTTTCATACATTTTGTCAAAGTAGCTGTATTGGGTTTTTTTTTCATGTGGCACAAAGTTATGTATTTATCATAATGTAGTCTGCTGGTAAAGGTCGTACAATGAAATGGTTTTATTTGGAAGAAGTAGCAGTAAATGAGTTTTTGTCCTGTTCATGAAAACACTCAAATCACAGGTCTACTATATAGTATGCAGTAGACAAACCTGGTGCATGTTTGACTCTGTGATGTCCATGACACTGGGAGACCAAAATGCCCATTAAGCGCAAAGAAAAGGTTGAGCAACGACAATGCTAATCAGCCGCATTCAACCTGCATTCCTGCATAATGGACGATAATCACCTGTACTTCTTCCTGTTTAAATGGAGATTCACAACGATCAAACTGTGATCAAATATTCAACAGGACGCATTATGTGATGTCCATGACACTGGGAGAGCAAATTGCCCATTAAGCGCAAAGAAAAGGTTGAGCAACGACAATGCTAATCATCCGCATTTAACCTGCATTCCTGCATAATGGACGATAATCACCTGTACTTCTCCCTCTTTAAACGGAGATTCAGGAAAAAGTTCTTGTTTTATGGTTAAGTTTATTTACGTGGAATTTAACCTATTTGATGGACAAAAATGAAAATACAGAAAATGGAAAAATAAAACAAAACGTAAATTCCAAACAAACAATCAAACAAAAAACCTGCATACCACATAATGTAGGCTACACTCAGAGACCGGCCAGTGGAGCGGACTGGAAAGCAGCCGACAGATTTATTAGGTTATATTATGATTCAATAATTCCAAAGGAGGCTGAGTATTTATGGTGTTTATATCTAACATGTCGCTGTTTACTAAATCAACAGAAGTGTTTAGTGTGCAATGTTCAAATTTCCGGGGGTTGGTGTTGTTTGTAAATCAGCAGTGTGTTTGTGGCTTGGTGTTTTTTTTTGCGCATATTTTTACGCAGCGTATATCTTCGTATAATAACAGATGACAATGCTTGCGGAGACTGTTACTGCTCTGTGTTACGATTCAAACTGACCGCTCACACCGAGGCTCAGGGGCGTGGTAATGAACAAAGGTTGCTGGTTGGTCATCAGGTACAATGCGGTGCTCAACAAAGCCCCGCCCCAATGCGTGAACTAACCGCTCACACCGAGGCTCAGGGGCGTGGTAATGAACAAAGGTTGCTGGTTGGTTTTCAGGTAAAATGCGGTGCTCAACAAAGCCCCGCCCCAGGTGAGTACTATATTAGCCGGAGCTCAGGTGAGGCTCGCTGGTTCTGTTTGCGTTAGCATCCCGGATCTCACTCGTTGCTTCAGATAGCTTTGTCTGTCAGAACTAGCGGGAATCTTTTGCTCTTTGGATTATTTTCTTCAAGTCAAGCTTCACTTATTCTTGATCACGGTAAGTCACTTTTTACGGTATATGGATGTTACATTGTGATATGTGTGTGGTGCATGTTCCTGTTTTGTTAAATATAAGTTAGGATGTTAGTTGTAATATTGTGGCTTAATGTGGTTATTGGTTATTGTCTCTGTGGTGAAATATATGCATGATCACAGTGATATTCATATAAAATTGATAGGCAAATAATATGCGACAGGATCAGAGTATATTAAAGACGTAAAGACTATGTTTGGCCAGTGGTCCACAACCCCCGGTATTGGGCCGCACACGAAATAATTAATTATTTCCATTTTATGTATTATCTGAGTATGGACGATCTTTTAATTTGAAAAACCTTTTTATTTTATTGAGAAATGATTGCGCTGCGTAATGGCAACGATGCCGACTAGTCACGATTCAGAGCCCCCCGCCCTTGCGTTAAATTGTGTAAAGATGTTCAGTTGTTAGACACACAGTATATGGCCACAATATCTTGTTACTGAGTAAGAGTAATATAGGTAGCTTAAAATCTAGTGTTAATTATTGTTTTTCTAAATATTTAAAAACAGTTGTATGCCCAATTTAAATTAAAATATCAAAGTGATGTGTTGCACATGGAGAAGAAAAAAGAAAATGAGTGTTTTTGAGGCATAATGTTGTTATTGGTTATTGTAGTACACATGTTTAGTTTACTGAATTTACTGAAAACATATTGTGCTGTTCATTGTTGCAATAGCAAATACAGATGTAAAATGTATTTGTGATGTGTCCTCTAAGGGGCTGCATGTGTATGTAATGTGTGTTCCTGTTTTGTTAAATATAAGTTAGGATGTTAGTGGTAATATTGAGGCTTATTGTGGTTATTGGTTATTGTAGTATACATGTTCAGTTTAGTGGATTTAGTGAAAAACATATTGTGTTGTTCATTGTTGCAATAGCAAATGCAGATGCAGAATTTATTTGACGTGTCTGCAGTTTGATCCTCTTGATACAAAAGTTGCACAAGTTTTGTGCAAACAATAAATGTACAACCCTGGTGTTCAGTGCATGGCTGTGTCAGTAGTCAGTTTAACAAAACACAATGTTCATTGTGTTGTTCATAGTGCAGTGTGTTTGTCTGATCATGCAGTGTGATGATGATGACATGTACACTTTATATTAATAACAATTAATGGTTCTGATGTCACTCCTGTAAATGCAGATGTAGAATTTATTTCTGATGTGTCCTCACAATCTTTGTGCAAACAGTTAAATGGACTTTTAGAAGCAGGATAGACAGATGTGTTCATTTGACATGTTGTGAATTCCTTGCATGAGTGACAACATTGTGTCTGATTGTAACTGTTTCTTTTGAGCAGTGTCTCAAGGTGTGTGTGTGGTACACCCAAAAAACACATTTGAGACTTGCTATTGTCAAACATGCATAAAAGAATGCTGTTTAGTATAGGAGTTATATATATTGTAGTTTTCATGTTTAGTTTAGTGGATTTAGTGGAAACATATTGTGTTGTTGTTGTTGTTGCAATAGCAACTTTTCACCATTTTATGGGACATAATAAAATTGTTGTTCAGACATTTTTCACTTTATGCTTAATGCAATGTTGTTGTCCTGATGTTTCAGATGCCGCGTGGCAAGGGCTACCGTCGCTCTCAGGCTGCCAAGAGGAGGGTGGAGAGGCAGGAGAGTTGGCGTGTGGACGTCAACCCTGTTGACCGTGTACCTTTGGGTATGTACTACCTGGGTTTTTTTCCCTGTTCCTGTTTTCTTCCTTTTCCCATTTTTGAATGCATTTGTCTTTGTTGGTTTTTATTTTTTTCTGTGATATTGACTAACTTCTCATGTTATATTGTATGTCCTGTTTTTTTCAGTCCGTGGTACCGGTCAGCGCCACAGGGTGAGAAGGTGGGAGGAGTCGCTCCTGACCAACAAGCCGCACAAGTTGGTCATCCCTGCTGCGCACGCTGACAAGAAGGTATTATTTGAATCCAAATGATTTAAGAGACAATGAATGCATTGAGTATACATTGCCATGTACCAACTCCTCCTGTATTTATTTCATTTCAGTTCGTTCTTCTTGTCGGCGACTCCCACCTGCGTGCCTTGGTGGATGGGTTCGTCGTGATGCCAGAGGGACCGCTGTCCTTTGGCTTCATGTGCACCCCTGGGGCGACGGCAGCGCACCTGAGGACCGAGCTCGTGGCTGCTGTGGTTCCTCGCCAGCCCGATGCTGTCGTTGTCCTGGCCCCCAGCAACAACCTCACCGCTTGCAGGGGGCTGGAGGACTCGTCTGCAGATTTCGCCGCCCTGGTGAAATCTGCACGCAGCCGTTGGTCCAACGTAAGTATGAATTTATGGTTAGAAGACTTATTCTGGACGATGTGTTTATTTTAGCAATGTTAAGATTATTGGCCTTTGTAATAACATGACATGCGTTTGGCAGGTTGTGGTGCTGGACTTTCCGCCTCGACTCAGTGTTGCAGAGGCGGAACAGCGGCTGCTGCGCATGGCGTACCACACTGTGTGTGTGGAGCAGGGTAAGTTTAAATTACACTGATATGTTGGAAGATTGATTTATTTATAGCTATGCTACTAAATAATCATTTGTAGAGTTAATTACATGAACTCATCACCTGTAATATGTACTAATTATAGTGTCATTCATATTTGTTTAGGCGTTCCTTTCCACCACATTGCAGAGAACTTCCCTCTGCGTCAGCGTGACTTGTGGGCCAGAGATGGTGTAAGTAATTTTTCTTTTTTTGCAGCAAAGATTATACAGCTGGGAAATATACTGTGTAGTTTAATGTAAATAAGTCGTTATTGCCAATGAATGATAGTAACTTCTCTTGAATTTTGTTTTTTCAGACACATCTGAGCGACAACGTTGGTATGCCCATCCTCGCATACCTTCTTTGGCAGGCAGCTGACAGGGGGCTTGCCGTGCCAGACCCAGAGCCACCTGTGCGGGCCGTTCCCACCCGTCCGTACCGTCCCCGGTTTGCCCCACAGGTGGTCGTGACGGGTCACGAGCCACAGCCACGCCCAGCAGCCAACCCAGATGGCTGGGTCACAGTGGTTCGAGGCCAGAAGGTAATATATATTTGATTTATGGAATCACTGTTAATGAAATCCACATACACTGGGCTGTTATCTGTGGCATGACACTACATTCATGTGTAACACAAGCATTTGTCTCTTTTATTTTATAGCTCAGTTTGCCTGAAGCTGAGCTGGCGGCCTTGGACGCTCAGGTGTTGCAGCAGAAGGTATGTTATGATGAATTTATACATGATCTCACAGAAGTTTACATGTTGGTGGATTTACTTTGTGGGTTTTATGCTATGGAAATTGACAGTAATCTTTTATTGTCATTTTACAGGTGGTGCTGAAGGAGTGTTTCATCCCACTCACTCCTGTGCGGTTCAGCCCAGCCTTGCTGCACGCTGTGGAGAAGACGAGCCCGTCTTTTCTCCCTTCTCCTGAGGTGGACACTGCTGTGCGCATCCAGGTAATTCACATTCTTTCTGTCTTCTTTTAGCATGGCTTGTGTTTGCATTCATCATCAGTGGTAAATTCGAATAAATGTATGTATCTAAAATGGCACATTGCAGTAAAATGAAATGTTTTTTTTTTGTTTTTTTGATATTTTAGAAGCGAAAGGTGGCACCGAAGCTCAAGACTGTTGTTGCGCGGAGAAGGCTGCCAAGAGAAGAGGTCAGTATTGTTGGTGTTCTGTGTGTTTTGGTTTGACAGTATGAGAACATATTTAGTACATATGGCTGTATTCCTGCCTGCATATGTGTTGTACTTGTATATTAATTGTGGTTTGTTAACTGCTTCTGCAGGTGCACACAGTGGTGTCAGATGTGGAGGTGTTGGCTGTGGTAACACCATCCAGTGGCACTTCTACGCCTGTGGCGGATCAGGTTTGTGATTTCAGTTTTGTTTGAATAATATCAGGAGATTTTAGTTGGACATTGCTGAAGTTATGTGTATAAATCTCAATACCTGCTTATTTTGGATGTTACTTGCTTGTTGTAACCGTTTGTGATTCTTTTGTTCTCTTAGGTGGACACCGTGGTGTCAGATGTGGAGGTGTTGTCCGTGGTAACACCTACCAGTGGAGCTTCTACGCCTGTGGTGGATCAGGTTTGTGATTTCAGTTTTTGTTTGAATAATATCAGGAGATTTTAGTTGGACATTGCTAAAGTTGTTATGGATCAAGATGGTTGCTTATTTTGGATGTTATTTGCATGTTATAACCATTTGTGTTTTTTTTCCCTTTAGGTTGACACAACGGTGGTGTCAGATGTGGAGGTGTTGTCCGTGGTAACACCTACCAGTGCAGCATCTACGCCTGTGGTGGACGAGGTTTGTGAATTGATTTGTTGTTTGAGTGACATTGCCCTTTTTGGCGAATGGCCATAAAGCACACTGCCTGTACTTTAATTTGGTCATTAACAATTCATTGACATGACTTTTATTTTACAGAACGAGGCCACACTCCATGCTGTGGACCTGACGTCAGAGCCAGGAGTGAACGTGCTGCTGACAGTCCGTGGGGGAGATGAGGTTTGTACATTGAATAGTTGACAAACTTGTTTTTACCATAGTTGGTTAAAAAAAAACAACTTTCTGTGCAAATCTTATTTACCTAATTGCATCGTTAACACATACTTCAAGTTATTAAAATCTATTTGTTTGTTTTTTTTCCAGGTACAGCCACCACATCCTGACACACTAGGATCTGCACAACTGGGTCCAACTCCAGGAACGAATACGGTCGGTGACATTTCATTAAAACATGTGTCACAGCATGGCTCGATTGTGCAAATAGAGAAAAGCGTCAGGGGGTCATTCCATCAGGGGAATGCTGTCTTAAGCAACCCTGGTGTGCAGTGCATGGCTGTATCGTTAGTCAGCGTAGCAAAACACAGTATTCATAGCGTTTTTGACTGGGCGACGGAAGATTTGGACAGTGTTTTGTTTTTAGGCGATGCTTTGTACTCTTCTTTGCGTAATAGTAACATGATTAGCGGAGAGTCTAGATTGTTGTGTGTTCCTGATTTGCCTCAGCAGTCAGTCCTTTATGGACAGACCTTTGCTTTTAAATACGGTGAATGGGTGACTGGGACAGTTGGCGTAGATCAGGGAGAGCTTGTTAATGCAGGTGTAGCGATGTCATTAATGAAAGGGTTAGAATACATGCTTGGCAAATACAGCACATGTTTTCTGACGCTGGCAGCCAGTACATGTGCTGTTATTTGTGAGCATGGTCGCTATGCAGTAGTTGATTCACATGCACGTAATGCATGTGGAATGGTTGACGTGAACGGAAAAAGTGTTGTTGTACATTTGCCAACTCTTGAAGATGTTTGTAACTATGTAAGCCAGTTGTCTGTTTCTCTTGGTGCTGGACAGAGGCCTTTTGAGATTGCTGCTGTTTCTGTGACAAACCCTGTCACAGATGACCACAGTTCAGAGTGTTTGTCTGAGCGTGTGGTGTGTGCTGAGAACACTGTAGCTAGCAGTGACTCTGAATCCGCGTCAGTTCTAGAAAGCAGTAAGCGTAAGAGGGCAGATGTAAACTTTACATTTAAAAAAAGGAAAAGTTCTGACATCACTGCTGTAAATTCAGATGTAGAATTCATATGTGATGTATCTTCTAAGGGGCTGCAGTTTGATCCCCTTGATAAAAAAGTTGCACAAGCTTTGTGCAAACAGTTAAATGTAGACTTTGAGAAGCAGGATAGACAGATGTGTTTGTTACCTGGCACGTTGGGAACTCCTTGCATGAGTGACAGCATTGTAGCTGATGGTAACTGTTTCTTTCGAGCAGTGTCTCAAGCTGTGTCTGGTACACAAAAAAACCACCTTAAAGTCCGGCGTGCTGTTGTCAGACATGTAGAAAATAATGCTTTGCAGTATAGGAGTTTTTTAAGATCCCAGTATTCTTCTGTGGATGAGTATCTTAGTGTATCACGAATGAGGTATGTTGGTAGTTGGGCTACTGAGATAGAGATGCAAGCTACTGCAGATTTCTTAGGTGTGAGTGTTTATACGTATTACAATGATCGCTGGCTGCAGTATTCGTGTACAAATAAGGCTGTGTCTAAACAAGGGATTTACCTACAGCATGTTAATGGCTGTCATTATGAAGTTGTTGTTTGCGTTAATCTGCCTCGGCTGCAGAACTGTCACAGTGACAGAAATGTGTGCTTTGAGTTGTGTAAAGATAGTCAGTCATTAGACACCCAGTATATGGCCAGAAGACCTTGTAAACAGAGTAAGAGTAACACAGACAGCTTAAAATCTAGTGTAAATTATCGTTTCTCCAAGTATTTAAAAACAAAGTTGTATGCCCAACGCAAATTAAAATATCAAAGTGATGTGTTGCACATGGAGAAGATGAAAAACATGTGCAAAAGATTGTATCATCAAAATATGTTGTTTAAGGAAAAGAAAAGGGAAATGAGTATGATTCGATATAAAAAAAACAAAGATATTATTAAGGACAGTCTTAAGTTGAAATACAAAGAGAATGATTTTCATAGAGAAATAAAGAAAATTATGAATGCAATGAAATACAAAAAAGATGACTTGTATAGGCAAAATATGAAAATAAACATGACTAAAAAATACAGAGAAGATGATTTGTATAGGGAGACAATGAAACAACTTTCTAAAACAAAATACAAAGATATATTGTATAGAGAGAAAATGATAGACCAGTATAAAAGAAAGTACAAACAAAATGATTTGTATAGGGAGAAAATGATAGAGCAGTATAAAAGAAAGTACAAACAAAATGATTTGTTTAGGGAGAAAATAAAAGCCCTTTATAAGAAAAAATACAGAGAGAATGATGAGTATAGAAAGAGAGTTAAAAGCATTTACACAAAGAAATATCATGAAAATGATTCATTTCGTAACAAAGCCAAAAAAATTTCTAAACAAAAATATCACAAAGATTTGTTGTATCAAAATAAAGCTAAAGACCGTAGTAAAATCAAATATAGGGTTAATCTCACGCATAGAGAGAATATTAAAACTAGAAATGCAAAGAAATATCATGAAAGTGCTGAGTTTAGGAAGCGTGTTAGTGGAGGGGTCAAAATTAAAAGGCAGCAAATGAAAATACAGGCTGAAGATTTTGATTTTGTTATGCAGAGCTTTTTAGACAAGGTTAAAGATGGTCCAGATTTTGTGTGTTGTGTGTGCCATAGGTTGTTGTTTAGACACCAGGTGTTGCAGTGCAGGAGAGATTATTATAGGAAGAAAGGCGGAGTTTGTATGATTGCAGATAACTGCATCACAGAAAACTATCTACACGTGTGCACTACAAACTGTGAAAGACAGTGTCATTGGGTAAACACACCTAGAAGTCAGCTTTGGATCTGTTACACATGCCATTATAAAATTAATAAGGGTCAAGTGCCAGCTGAAAGCATCAAAAACAATTTGGCACTTGACCCTGTTCCACTTGAACTGGCATGTTTAAATAAATTGGAGCAGCATTTGATAGCCCTGCATATTCCATTTATGAAAATGTTGGCCTTGCCTAAAGGTGGGCAAAATGGAGTCCATGGACCTGTTACGTGCGTTCCAGCAAATATTATTCAAACGACCAATTTGCTTCCGCGTACTTCCATGGAAGGGTCTTTATTGCCTGTTAAGCTCAAGCGCAAGCTTACTTATAAAGGGCATTATGAATATGAGTATATAGATACAGCACATATTAAGCAAGCGCTGCAATATTTAAAAGAAAATAATGTTTATTATAAAGAAGTTAACTTTAATGCTGAGTGGTTTAATGAATTTTGTAAAGCTGATGAAGCGGATCCAAATGGCACTGAGGATAAGATTGACAGTGTTCAGCAGTCTGATGTGCAACATGATGAACTTTTGCATGACAGGCAGCAGCACTGTATGTTCCAGGACACTTGCCTGATGCCTGTTGATATTGGTCAGGAAGCACTTGACCAGTATTTTGGAGATGTATTGAATTTGGCTCCAGCAGAAGGAAACTGTCCTGTGAAGTTTCTGACTGATCACAGTAATGAAGCCAGATGTTTCCCAGTGTTGTTTCCCAAGGGTAGCCCTACATACCACGATGATAGACAGCATCGTTTGACATTGTCACGGTATTTCAATAACAGAATTTTAAATGCAGATGGACGCTTTGCACAAAATGTCGAATATATATTTTTTGCTCAATATATGTCCGAACTTGAAAAGGTTGTGTCAAATGTGTCCATTGCATTGAGAAAGGGCAAGGGAAATTGGAAGGATCACAAAGTGAGTGGTGAGGCCTTCAACACTGAGGAGTCGCTGAGGAATCTTTTACAATTTGATGATGGGTATCGGTTTTTAAAACCACTTAGAGGTACCCCGGCTTTTTGGCAGGGAGCACAGCGTGACTTGTTGGCTTGTGTGAGGCAGCTAGGCATCCCCACGTGGTTTTGTTCTTTTTCTGCAGCTGATATGCGCTGGAAAAATCTTCTTTCTAGCATTTTGAAGCAGGCAGGTAGAACAGACACTGTAGAACAGCTAGAGTGGGCAGATAGGTGTGAGCTTTTGCGACGTAATCCTGTCACTGCGGCAAGAATGTTTGACTTCCGCTGGCATTGTTTCTTGAGAGAAGTGCTGATGTCTCCTGCAAATCCAATAGGCAAAATAAAGGACTACTTTTATAGGGTGGAGTTCCAGCAGCGTGGCTCCCCACATGTCCATTGCCTCTTTTGGATTGAGAATGCTCCTATTATTGATAAAAACACAGATGCAGAGGTAATTCAGTTCATTGATCGTTATGTGACATGCGAATTACCGTCCAACGATGAAGAATTATTGGACACTGTAACATCTGTGCAGCAGCATTCTAAACGACACTCAAAAACCTGTAAAAAGGGCAAAACTGTGTGTCGTTTCAATTTTCCCAGGCCGCCATCTGCACGCACGTTTATTTCTCGCAGTATTACTGACGAGGAAAACACAAATTCATGTGCGTGCAAGCCGACTGAGGGACAGACGATGGCACAGTGTGCTTGCAGATGTAGGGGAAAGGCTAGCTTAGCTCAAATGAAATCAGAGGTTGCAGCAAAGATCATGTCTGCAATCAAAGAAGCTGTCAGAAATGACAGTCTTAACTTTGAAACAGCTGAGGAATTGTTTCGGCATGTAGGTGTCACCCAGGCTCGTTTCGAGGCTGCCTATAATTGTTGTGCTACTAAAACGCAAGTTGTATTGAAGAGGCAGGCTAACGCTGTTTGGATCAATCAATATAGCAAACCCCTCTTGAAGTGTTGGAATGCAAATATTGACATCCAGTTTGTTGTTGATGCGTATGCCTGTGTTGTGTATATCATTTCTTATATCTCTAAAGCTGAGAAAGAAATGGGATTATTGTTGCAGTGTGCACAACGTGAGGCAGCAAAGGAGGGCAACAGAGATGCAAAGGACAGCCTGAAAAATTTGGGGAGTGTTTATCTCCACAACCGAGATGTGTGTGCTCAGGAGGCTGTTTACCGACTCACAAACATGCATCTAAAAGAGTGTTCTCGAAAAGTTGTTTTTGTTCCCGTGGGTGAAAATACTGTTAGAATGAGTTTGCCGTTAAAGGTTTTACAACATAGGGCTTCCTCAGATAACTTTAGTGCAGATGACATGTGGATGCTAAACCTTGTAGACCGATACAAGAACAGGCCAGGTAGCGTTGATTTTCAAGACATGTGTTTGGCTTCGTTTGCTTCGCAGTATCGCGTTTTGTCAAAAAACGAAACTGCTGTTAATAAGATCAAACTTGGAAACAATTGTGGTTACATTGTGAAAAGAACCCGCACACAACCTGCAGTTGTGCGTTATGTGCGTTTCTCCAAAACAAAAAAGCCAGAATTGTTTTATCAAAGCATTCTGCAGTTGTTTATGCCATATTACACAGACGGGCAGCTAAAACCTGTAGGCTTTGAGACCTTTCAAGATTTTTATCTTGATGGCCAGGTGAGATGTGCTGACAATTTGATGCATTCTGTCAAATCTGTGGTTGACAGAAATCGAAGCACATTTGAAGTAGAAAGCGAAGAGTTAGACGATGTTGAGGAGCAAATCAACAATGATGGGATTGTTGAGGATGCCTGGTGTGAGTTGTGCCCTGAACAGGAACTAGATAGGTTAGAATGTAGGGAAATGCGTAGAATAGAAACACAAGCCAATGACGAGGAACAGTTAGAACATATCCCTGACTTAGCTGTTCAGCAAGAACAGATAGGTCGTTTGGAAAAGAGGAATACCATCATGTGCAGAAGTGACGGTTTGGCGTTTCTTCGCTCTCTTAATGAGACACAGATGGGTATTTTTAATCAAATCAGACAGTGGTGTGTGCAGCAGGCTCAGGGAAAGAAGCCAGACCCATTCCACATTTTTGTTACAGGTGGTGCTGGCACTGGTAAAAGCCATTTAATAAGGGCTGTTCAGTATGAGGCAACAAGGATTTTAGCACCAGTGTGTCGTCACCCAGATGACATTTGTGTTTTATTGACAGCTCCAACAGGGATTGCCGCGTACAATTTACATGCAACTACTATTCATAGTACATTTAGTATTGGCAAAGATGTTCGCTTACCATACACACCTCTGGGTGAGGAAAAGCTGAACTCTTTACGTGCTAAATATAGTAGCTTGCAGATTTTAATCATTGATGAAATCTCCATGGTTGATCATAATCTATTGGCTTACATCCATGGAAGGTTACGCCAAATTAAACAAATAGGCGACAGTTCCCTGTTTGGCAATATAGCTATCATTGCTGTTGGAGATTTCTTTCAGTTGCCTCCAGTGCGTGGGAAACCACTTTATGTTCAAAATGTTGGTATTGATTTGTGGTCTGGTGTATTCAACATTGCAGTGTTAAACACAATTGTTCGGCAAAAAGATGAGCAATTTGCTCAACTGCTGAACAGAGTGAGGACACACTCTAAAGGCACTGCGATGTTAGGTAGTGATGTGCAACTCCTTAAGTCTCGTGAAACCGGGGAAGAGAGCTCTGCTCTACATATTTTTCCGACCAACAGACAAGTCAGTGAACATAATTTGGAATTCCTTCTGAAAACATGTCCTGATTATGTCTGTATCAGTGCTCAGGATTATATCAATAGTAAAAAAACAGGCAAGCTTGTGTTGTTAAAGGGTCATCATTCCAATGCACGCAATACCTGCTTGGAGGAAGACTTGCTTTTGGGGAACGGAGCCCGTGTCATGTTGTTCAAAAATGTTGATGTTGCTGATGGTTTAGTCAATGGGGTGTGCGGCGCAGTCACAGACATTGTTTATGGAAACAGTGATAAAACGTTTCCTCTTAAAGTCTACATCAAGTTTGACAATGCTGACATTGGCAAACTCTGGAGGAAACGCTGTGCACATCCCCCTGGTGTTGACACAGCCTCAGTTGGCATTGATGCTGAAGAGGAACGGGTCACCTGTAAAGGTGGTATGAGACGTCAGTTCCCCCTCAAACTTGCTTGGGCCTGTACAGTACATAAAGTACAGGGCCTTACTATTGATGAGGCTGTAGTGTCGTTAGACAGAGTGTTTGCACCTGGACAGGCATATGTTGCTTTAAGCCGTGTCAGAAGTTTATCTGGTTTGGTTCTGAAGGACTTTGAACAAAAAGCCATATATTGTAAAGACAGCATTAAAGAGGCACTTAACAGCATGTCCCCGTTTTTGATTAACAACATTCAAACATACAAATGTGGAACAAATGCTTTCAGCGTCTTTTTAATGAATGTCCATGGTTTAGGCTGCCATGCAAAAGACCTGGCTTTGTGTGTACAGCATTTGAAGCCTCAGTGCGTTGCTGTTACAGAGACATGGTTGTCTGAGAGTCCCTCAGTTGAAACTGTGACCATTGACGGTTATCATTTTCATAGTGTTCCTAGGAATGTGTGTTATAGTGACCCCAGACTGTTGGCCATCAAAGCCCAACAACATGGTGGTGTTGGTATGTATACCTCAGACAATTTGGACTTTGACATTATACAAATACCATCTGTCAATATCGAATGTCTGATATACAATTTTACAGCAAACCAAATGTTGGTTGCAGTTGTTTATCGCCCGCCATCGTATCCCATCTCTCTTTTTATAAAGAATCTTGGGAAGTTACTTGAGTATGTGGAACCACTCAGTGAAACTGTTACTGTCATGGGAGACTTCAACGAAAACCTCGTTGCATCAAAAACAATTTGCAACTTTATGACACAGAGAGGCTTTGTTCAGCATGTTTCAGAAGCCACAACAGCAAAGGGAACACTAATTGATCATGTGTATGTTAAAACAACACATTATGATGTTAGCTGTGTCGTGTTGCACACATACTTCAGTGACCATGATGCAATTATGTGTGAATTTACATGTGGAACTGATAACAATGTTGTCAACATATAACTGCTAGTTGGTCTTAAGTTGTATTTGGCAAAGGAGGTGGAGAGAGATTCTATTTCACTATGGATTCTTTATCTCTGCTGAGTCAAATATGGATCTATATCTATGCTAATCTTTCATGGGAAAATAGAGTTGTACATCATAGGGTGAGCTATGTTTGGCAACGGAGGCACAGAGAGAGTTTGTATTACAACAAATTCTTTATCTTTGCTAAGTCAAACATGACTCCATTGCAGTTTCCACACTGCAATAT
>JALLKU010000176.1:0-112491 GCA_023373845.1 Nibea coibor | reverse complement strand
GGTTTCTGAGGGAAATTGTTAAGAATGTTGAGAAAATAAAGTTAAAATTGCGTGAGACTTCTGAAACAAAACATCCAAATTCTCAGGAAAAACGATAAAATTTCTAAGGGGGGGTGGTGTCAAAATTTTGAAAAAAAAAAACGTCAAAATTCTAGAAAAAAGAGGCCAATTCTGGGGGAACAATGTGAGATTCCTGAGGGAAAAAGTTCAAAATGTTGAGAAAATAAAGTTAAAATTGCGTGAGACTTCTGAAACAAAAAATCAAAATTCTCAGGAAAAATGTCAAAATTTCTAAGGGGGGGGTGGTGTCAAAATTTTGAAAAAAAAAAAAAGTCAAAATTCTGGGGGAAAAACGTCAGATTTCTGAGGGAAATTGTTCAAAATGTTGAGAAAATAAAGTTAAAATTGCGTGAGACTTCTGAAACAAAACATCAAAATTCTCAGGAAAAATGTCAAAATTTCTAAGGGGGGGGTGGTGTCAAAATTTTGAAAAAAAAAAAAAGTCAAAATTCTGGGGGAAAAACGTCACAATTTCTGAGGGAAATTGTTAAAAATGTTGAGAAAATAAAGTTAAAATTGCGTGAGACTTCTGAAACAAAAAATCAAAATTCTCAGGAAAAACGACAAAATTTCTAAGGGGGGGTGGTGTCAAAATTTTGAAAAAAAAAAGTCAAAATTCTAGAAAAAAGAGGCCAATTCTGGGGGAACAATGTGAGATTCCAGAGGGAAAAAGTTCAAAATGTTGAGAAAATAAAGTTAAAATTGCCTGAGACTTCTGAAACAAAAAAATCAAAATTCTCAGGAAAAATGTCAAAATTTCTAAGGGGGGGTGGTGTCAAAATTTTGAAAAAAAAAAAGTCAAAATTCTGGGGGAGAAACGTCAGATTTCTGAGGGAAATTGTTAAAAATGTTGAGAAAATAAAGTTAAAATTGCGTGAGACTTCTGAAACAAAACATCAAAATTCTCAGGAAAAACGACAAAATTTCTAAGGGGGGGTGGTGTCAAAATTTTGAAAAAAAAAAAAAGTCAAAATTCTGGGGGAAAAACGTGAGATTTCTATGGGAAATTGTTCAAAATGTTGAGAAAATAAAGTTAAAATTGCGTGAGACTTCTGAAACAAAAAAATCAAAATTCTCAGGAAAAACGACAAAATTTCTAAGGGGGGGTGGTGTCAAAATTTTGAAAAAAAAAAAGTCAAAATTCTGGGGGAAAAACGTCAGATTTCTGAGGGAAATTGTTCAAAATGTTGAGAAAATGAAGTTTAAGTTGCGTGAGACTTCTGAAACAAAAAATCAAAATTTTCAGGAAAAATGTCAAAATTTCTAAGGGGGGTGGTGTCAAAATTTTGAAAAAAAAAAAGTCAAAATTCTGGGGAAAAACGTGAGATTTCTGAGGGAAATTGTTCAAAATGTTGAGAAAATAAAGTTAAAATTGCGTGAGACTTGTGAAACAAAACATCAAAATTCTCAGGAAAAACGACAAAATTTCTAAGGGGGGGTGGTGTCAAAATTTTGAAAAAAAAAAAAAGTCAAAATTCTAGAAAAAAGAGGCCAATTCTGGGGGAACAATGTGAGATTCCTGAGGGAAAAAGTTCAAAATGTTGAGAAAATAAAGTTAAAATTGCGTGAGACTTGTGAAACAAAACATCAAAATTCTCAGGAAAAACGACAAAATTTCTAAGGGGGGGTGGTGTCAAAATTTTGAAAAAAAAAAAAAGTCAAAATTCTAGAAAAAAGAGGCCAATTCTGGGGGAACAATGTGAGATTCCTGAGGGAAAAAGTTCAAAATGTTGAGAAAATAAAGTTAAAATTGCGTGAGACTTCTGAAACAAAAAATCAAAATTCTCAGGAAAAATGTCAAAATTTCTAAGGGGGGTGGTGTCAAAATTTTGAAAAAAAAAGAGTCAAAATTCTGGGGGAAAAACGTCAGATTTCTGAGGGAAATTGTTCAAAATGTTGAGAAAATGAAGTTAAAATTGCGTGAGGCTTCTGAAACAAAACATCAAAATTCTCAGGAAAAATGTCAAAGTTTCTAAGGGGGGTGGTGTCAAAATTTTGAAAAAAAAAAAAAAGTCAAAATTCTAGAAAAAAGAGGCCAATTCTGGGGGAAAAACTTGAGATTCTTGGGGGAAAAAGTTCAAAATGTTGAGAAAATAAAGTTAAAATTGCGTGAGACTTCTGAAACAAAAAATCAAAATTCTCAGAAAAAAACGATAAAATTTCTAAGGGGGGGTGGTGTCAAAATTTTGGAAAAAAAAAAAAAAGTCAAAATTCTAGAAAAAAGAGGCCTATTCTGGGGGAAAAAACTTGAGATTCCTGAGGGAAAAAGTTCAAAATGTTGAGAAAATAAAGTTAAAATTGCGTGAGACTTCTGAAACAAAACATCCAAATTCTCAGGAAAAACGACACAATTTCTAAGGGGGGTGGTGTCAAAATTTTGAAAAAAAAAAAAAAGTCAAAATTCTGGGGGAAAAACGTCAGATTTCTGAGGGAAATTGTTCAAAATGTTGAGAAAACAAAGTTAAAATTGCGTGAGACTTCTGAAACAAAAAATCAAAATTCTCAGGAAAAATGTCAAAATTTCTAAGGGGGGGTGGTGTCAAAATTTTGAAAAAAAAAAAAAAGTCAAAATTCTAGAAAAAAGAGGCCAATTCTGGGGGAAAAAACTTGAGATTCCTGAGGGAAAAAGTTCAAAATGTTGAGAAAATAAAGTTAAAATTGCGTGAGACTTCTGAAACAAAACATCCAAATTCTCAGGAAAAACGTCAAAATTTCTAAGGGGGGGTGGTGTCAAAATTAAAAAAAAAAAAAAAGTCAAAAATCTGGGGGAAAAACGTCAGGTTTCTGAGGGAAATTGTTAAGAATGTTGAGAAAATAAAGTTAAAATTGCGTGAGACTTCTGAAACAAAACATCCAAATTCTCAGGAAAAACGATAAAATTTCTAAGGGGGGGTGGTGTCAAAATTTTGAAAAAAAAAAACGTCAAAATTCTAGAAAAAAGAGGCCAATTCTGGGGGAAAAACGTCAGATTTCTGAGGGAAATTGTTCAAAATGTTGACAAAATAAAGTTAAAATTGCGTGAGACTTCTGAAACAAAAAATCAAAATTCTCAGGAAAAATGTCAAAATTTCTAAGGGGGGGTGGTGTCAAAATTTTGAAAAAAAAAAAAAAAGTCAAAATTCTAGAAAAAAGAGGCCAATTCTGGGGGAAAAACTTGAGATTCCTGAGGGAAAAAGTTCAAAATGTTGACAAAATAAAGTTAAAATCGCGTGAGACTTCTGAAACAAAAAATCAAAATTCTCAGGAAAAATGTCAAAATTTCTAAGGGGGGTGGTGTCAAAATTTTGAAAAAAAAAAAAAAGTCAAAATTCTAGAAAAAAAAGGCCAATTCTGGGGGAAAAACTTGAGATTCCTGAGGGAAAAAGTTAAAAATGTTGAGAAAATAAAGTTAAAATTGCGTGAGACTTCTGAAACAAAACATCCAAATTCTCAGGAAAAACGTCAAAATTTCTAAGGGGGGGGTGGTGTCAAAATTAAAAAAAAAAAATAGTCAAAATTCTGGGGGAAAAACGTCAGATTTCTGAGGGAAATTGTTCAAAATGTTGAGAAAATAAAGTTAAAATTGCGTGAGACTTCTGAAACAAAAAATCAAAATTCTCAGGAAAAATGTCAAAATTTCTAAGGGGGGGTGGTGTCAAAATTTTGAAAAAAAAAAAAAAAGTCAAAATTCTAGAAAAAAGAGGCCAATTCTGGGGGAAAAACTTGAGATTCCTGAGGGAAAAAGTTCAAAATGTTGAGAAAATAAAGTTAAAATTGCGTGAGACTTCTGAAACAAAAAATCTAAATTCTCAGGAAAAATGTCAAAATTTCTAAGGGGGGGTGGTGTCAAAATTTTGAAAAAAAAAAAGTCAAAATTCTGGGGGAAAAACGTCAGATTTCTGAGGGAAATCGTTCAAAATGTTGACAAAATAAAGTTAAAATTGCGTGAGACTTCTGAAACAAAAAAATCAAAATTCTCAGGAAAAACGACAAAATTTCTAAGGGGGGTGGTGTCAAAATTTTGAAAAAAAAAAAAAGTCAAAATTCTGGGGGAAAAACGTCAGATTTCTGAGGGAAATCGTTCAAAATGTTGAGAAAATAAAGTTAAAATTGCGTGAGACTTCTGAAACAAAAAATCAAAATTCTCAGGAAAAACATTAAAATTTCTAAGGGGGGGTGGTGTCAAAATTGTGAAAAAAAAAAAAAAAAAAAAAAGTCAAAATTCTGGGGGAAAAACGTCAATTTCTAAGGAGGGGTGGTGTCAAAATTTTGAAAAAAAAAGGTCAAAATTCTGGGGGAAAACGTCAGATTTCTGAGGGAAAAAGTTCAAAATGTTGAGAAAATAAAGTTAAAATTGGCACGCTTTAATACCAAGACCATTTTTGTCCAGTACCACCACTATTCCTAGTTTCATCATCAGATCCCTTTCTAAGAGGTTAACAGGACACAGTTGTGATGACGCCACTGAAGCCAGTATATTTTTCTTTGTTTTAGGGTCACTTATTTTTCGTGGTTTCGTCAACGGTTCAGTAGTTACATGCCCTGTGGCCAACCTAACTCTCAAACCACTATTTAGCTGCAAAGGAAAATTTGTTCCTTTTTTGCTACCTCGCACAACTGTTCTACAGGCTCCTGTATCACACAAGAAAGTTATTATTTTGCCTTGCACTTCTAGTTTTATCCATGGTTTAGTTCCTTCCTGTGATAATAAAATCTCAGCTGTCTGTAACAATAGAATCCCATCTACCTCTACGTGTGTGCATGTGTGTGTCTGCATAACCTGCTTCTGGAGTTAGTCATGCGGTGCGATCCTTTTCTCTCCTGTCCTGCCAGGGCTCCGCTCCTTTGCCTCCTCCCGCTCTCCATCCACCCCTCCTCCCTCTCCTCTTTGGAGCTCTGCAGTCTCTCGCGTAGTGTCCAAATCTTCCACAATTGTAACACACATTGTTGTCCATTCTTCTGTTCTCACCACCTCCACGTCCTCTCCCCCTTCCTTGGTTGTATCGGAAGAAAAGTTCACCAGTGTTAGTATCATAACACAAAAATACATTTATACTGTACCGCTTCATCTCTTTATGAGATTGTCAACGGAGGGCCATCTCTCTCTTTCGTGGAGTGGCCTTAACCCTCTGGAAGGGGTTGTAGGGTGAATGGACGTGAGGCGGCGGAACAGTTGATGGTGCAGGCGGAGGAGGACAAGGCTGAGGCACGGGATAAGGCGAAGGATCCGGACGGAGCCCATATGGCACGTACTCGTCATCACCCTGAGGGTCTCGGGCAGAAAACAAGACAGGATATACGTTAGTTTGTTTTTCACTGCTCTGTTGAGCGTCTTTCTATTCACTTATATTTTCCTCTGTTTTCTCAATTTTCTTTCTCTGAATACCAGCCTGTCTGGCTCTAGCTTCTATCAGCCACAAGAGAACACTGAAGAGAGTGAGGGACTAGAGGCCTGGGGTCTGGTGGAAAAGCAGCTGGTGGGAATAAGAACGATTCGCTCACCCAATACTTAGGGATATAATTCATTTCTGTAGGGATCCGATTTACTCTCCTTACGTGAATAGGAATGATTTGTGTTTTCTGAGTAAACTGTTGATTGAAAGTTTTGCAAGTGATTTGAGGGTACGAGTAAGTTTTTTTTAAAGCGTGTGGCGGGATCATTTAAAAGGACAATGGGTAGGTATTTTAGCAGAAGGTCTAAGATTGGATTTAGCGGTCGTGCAAAGTATATGTATGAGATTTGTGGTACCAAGTGTTTGTTTTTGTTAAATTTATTGTCATGTCATGTGTTGAAATAACGTTCTTCTCAAATTTCCCAAAAACGGGTCGTTTGACCGGATCAGATTTGAAAAAAGCTGAAAGAGAGATTAAGTTCTCATCCAGATCGAAACAAGCGGAGAGATGAAAGCAGAAATGTAGTAGCAGTAATGCAGAATCTCAAAAAGAATTGCTTTCCGATCAAAATAAGTAGTTTTATAATAATTGAGAAAAATAAAAACACAACGCAGAGTTAAAATGATGCAATTACTAGAACAAAGGGAAAAAAAAACAAATTTAAAAAGTCTTTCGGAAGCAACAAAACAAACTGTAGGAGCCAAATTGGTCATTTTCTATGATGTATACATTTTTTGAGAGTAGGTGGCAGTATCTTTTTAGCCACATATAGTCTATATGGGGAGGTGGGTTAATCAGAGTAGGGGGCGCACGCTGGGGAAGTCATACGGTTTTTGACCATGCCATGGTGTAACTTCACAGGTCAGGAAATTACGTGGTGCTATAGTGAAAGTGAGTCCTGTTGCAGTGGCTGTATGTAGCCTAAATAAACCTAAAACAAGTCAGTAGTGTGGATATGTTTGTGTTTGGATGTGTCGTGCATTTGGACCTGCATGCACCTACATTGGCATGCGTACAAGCCCTTTAAACCACCAGCATGCGCAGATAGTGACTAAGGGCCACTATTGGACTCGTGGGGAAAGCGTCCTTGTGGTTTCTTTGGGCCTTCGCTGTGGCTGGAAAGCGGCCCGTACCGCATGGCGCCTGGAGGAGGTGATCGTGGGAGGACGATAGAAAGGAGCTGCTGTTGCTGCTGGGTCGTGGCGTGAGGTGGAGTTCGGCTACGGAGGGCCGCAGCGATTCGGTCGGATTTCGGCTACGGAGGGCCACAGCGGTTCAGCGGAGACCAGAACCAGGCGAGGCAGCGGAGCATCGGATCAGCTGATCACCGCATGGCGCCCAGCTCACTGATGCCGAGGTATGAATAGCGCTACAGAATAATGGCCATTGTACCTGTGTGCACACATTTAGTGGGGCATAAATCCAATGCATTGGTGGCCGAAATGAATACGTGATTGACTTTGCGTTAACTTTGTTGGTTGTTGCGAACTGTGGAGCGACTGAAAAAACAGGAAGTGCGGAAACAGCGTCTGCTGTAACCATGGAAACCGGAACCGGGCAAAAGCTTATAATGACTGAAAAGACGCTTGCTGATAAGCTTTCAAGGTTGCAAGCGGAATGAAAGGCAAATCTGAACAAAGCCGCCAATATACGAAATAAAATGAAAGATCTTATCGTAAAGGGTGATAAAACAATGGTTTGTGATGCTTTGAATGAATTAAGGGTGGTGTGTGATGATGCAAAATGTATCCATGAACAGCTGTTGGGTTTAATGCCAAGTGGTGAACAAGGAAAAACATGAAATATGGTTTAAAGCAAAATTTAAATTAAATCTTTAAATTGTGTTTTCATGATGTAGAAATGTGGGTTTCCAACTTGGAAGGTAATATACAAGAAAATGTTGGTGTTACAAACAATGAGGGTAATGCAAATAAAAAATGAGGTTGGTATCAATCAAAATGGTGATGTCACAAGCATTGAAAACAATGCACATGCAACTCGCCTGGTGGTGGATGACATTAGCCCAGATGATAGCATTTCTAATGTGGAAAGCAAACGTTCAAGTAAAGGAAGTAGACCCAGTGGAGGATCAAGCACCGCTTCAGCACGCATAAAAGCTGAAGCAGATAGAGCTGCTCTTACTGCCCGTGCCTCAGCTCTTAAAGAAAGGCACGCATTGGAGGAGCATGAGCAACAATTAAGGAGGAAACGAGAACAGCTTGACTTGGAAGTGGAAATAGCTGCAACAAATGCTAAGTTGGCAGTATTGCAATCCTCTGGTGTGTGAAGTGTTGGTTCAGGATCCAAAAATGCAATGGGCTCTTACCTGGAAAATAAAAAAGGGAAAATGGGTCTGTGATTGTATTAAATCCTTTGGCAAATGAATATCAGCCAGGATTGTGGAAATCAAAGCAACAACAATGTTCAATAAATCCAAATAAACCACTGAATGTGCGATCAAAGGAACAGGGCTCAAGTTTTAAAATGGCTTCTGAACATCACTACAATATGCGTGACCACCAGGAGAGCATGGGAAATTCACACCAACTTAAAGGTCAAATGACAACTTTTGAATTAAACAAGGAAACCAGTCAACCCCAAATCACTCATCAATTCACTCAACCTTGCATAAATCAAATTGCATCTGAGGACATACTTACCGTCATGCACAGACAAAAACGAAATAACAGCTGCTTTAGTGCAACAGCAAACCGCAAGATCTCTGCCACCGAGAGACATTCCTATATTTGAAGGGAACCCGTTGCAGTACAGAGCATTCATAAAAGCATTCGAGCAAGGAGTGGAGAATAAAGCAGGGGCAGCAGATTGTCTTTTCTATCTGGAGCAATTTACGAGAGGACAGCCACAACAACTGGTACGTAGCTGCCAGCACTTGGCTCCTGATCGCGGCTATGCAGTGGCTAAGGACCTGCTGCAGGAGCATTTTGGAAATCAATATAAAATTGCTAATGCTTATATGGAAAACGTTCTAGCCTCGCAGTCCATAAAGGGTGAAGATGTTAAAGCACTCCAAGCGTATTCTTTGTTTTTGCCTGGCAGTTGTAATGTAATGGGGGAATTGGAGTGTATGCAAGAGTTGGATATGCCTGCAAATATGAGAGCCATTCTTGCAAAGCTGCCAAAAAAGGGAGCAATGGTGATCCATCGCTCATGGAATCATGGAACAGACACAGCAGAGAGCTCACTTTACTGACTTGGTTGTATTTTTGGAGCATCATGTTAAAATTCTTTCTGATCCTCTGTTTGGTGACATCCAAGATCCTGTATCTGGTGCGGCTGGCACAAAGACTCTCACCCGGTTTAAGTCTTATCCTGGAAACAGGGTGAAAGGAAACATTGTTGCCACCACTGCAACATCTATGACCTCATCAGAAAGGGGGGAGGAGCCACCAACAGAGCTTGGCAAGTCAGTTAAAGTTGGATGCATTTGCTGTTAATACAGTCACACATTGGAGGAGTGTAAACAGTTTAATGAGAAAAGACACAAGGAGAAAATTCAACTTCTAAGGGAAAAGGGAGTTTGCTTTGCATGCTTATGTGATGGTCACATGAGTCGGGAATGCGAGAGGCGCTTGACATCCAAAGTCTGTGGTCAAACTCATCTGTGCTGTACATGTTGTACATCAACAGACAACCACCTGCTCCAGAGCAAAAGATCTGTGTGTGCAGGCAGATGACGAGCGGACAACGAGGCAGAAGGTGGACTGGCCCTGCATCCCGTGCCACGTATCTCGCACTCAATTATCGGGTTCTGGCAGAGGTGTGTAGCAGAAGGGAGTGAATTGATTGGGCGGTGGAAAGGTGTGTTGGTGACAACTTCTGGTGTTTTGACAGCAGATCAGATCTGCTACAGGGATCCAAACACGTTAATGAATGTAACATAATATAACTCCTGATTCTTACTATTTATACGTCAATATTACTCAAATGTGTGTGTTTTTATTTACACAAGCCGCGCAGACCAAACACTGCATTCAGAGACAACAGGCTCAACATGTGCTTGTTTGCTAAGTTCGGGTCAATAGAGAATCAAGAAGTGTTAAAGGACCATTACATTGTGATTTCCATAAGATCCAGAACACAGCAACATTCCAGAACAGGTCATCATGTTCCAGAGTATTATCATGATCTCAAACATGACAACTTTCCAGGACAAAGCAACAATCCAGAACAAGACCCGGGATGGTGTCATGTTCCAGAATGTTAACATTCTGGAATATGACAAGATAACAAAAATAATGATACAATACTTGCTTTATTTTATTTTTCAAGAGCATCTGGCCCTCACAGTGTCTGCCGAGAAAAATTCTGGCGCTTGGACAAATGTAGCTAATGACCTCTGCCCAAGTGGCTATCTGAGACAAACGCAAAAGGTGGGTGGTTTTTAACAGTGACCTTCTTTCTTACCATCGGTGTACTTTATAGGTCTGTGTGTTTGTGTATGTGCAGGCACATGACGAGCGGACTACGAGGTAGAAGGCGGACCACGAGGTAGAAGGCGGACCGGCCCCGCATCCCATGCCACGTATCTTCCACCCAATTATCTGTAATAACTAATTACTGTTCAGAGATTTGAAAAAAGGAGGGGAGTCAGATTTTTTTGCATCACAATTTACAACTGTCAAAATCTGACTCCCCTCTTAAATTAAATATGCAAGATGTAACTCCAACCATTTTCACTCTGCTGGCTAATTGTGACCTCTGCTACTTATGAAATAACTTATATTATAATTACTGATGAGAGATTTGAAAAAAGGAGGGGAGTCATATTTTTTCGGGTCACAATTTACACCCGCCACAATCTGACTCCCCTCTTATATTCAAAATGCAAGAGGTAACACCAACCATTTTCACTCTGCTGGCTTATTGTGACCTCTGCTTCTTATGAAATAACTTATATTATAATTACTGTTAAGCGATTTGAATAAAGGAGGGGAGTTAGATTTTGACGGGTCACAATTTACACCTGTCACAATCTGTGTCTCCCTATCTCTATCACAGATTCCACTGCTACTGCAATCACTTTACCATTTATTGTAATTCATTGTAATTGTACAATATGTTTGTGTTGATTGTTCTGTACATGTGACATGCATTGCACGTGGGTCCATCCTGGAAGAGGGATCCCTCCTCTGTGGCTCTTCCTGAGGTTTCTTCCACATTTTTTCCCTGTTAAAAGGTTTTTTTGTGGGCAAGTTTTTCCTCACTCGAACCGAGGGTCTAAGGACAGAGGGTGTCACTCCCTGTACAGATTGTAAAGCCCTCTGAGGCAAAATGTGTTTTGTGACTTTGGGCTATACAAATAAAATTTGATTTGATTTGATCTTATCCTAACCTTAACCAACTCCTGGGGATCCCTAAGACTCCTTTGGATACGTTCTCAGGATCTTATCCGAACCTTAACCAACTCCTGGGGATCCCTAAGACTCCCTTACCAAGCCAAAGACAAACAGCTAATACTGCTGAGGCCCACATGTGACTTCATGTAACCTTGTATCATGTCTGTGTGTGTGTGTTTGTGCTTTTATTATATTCCATTTAAAAGTATGTATGTGTCACTCAGAACACTACAAGAATAGAAAATGTTATAACACAGAAGACTAAGTTTGGTTGGATGAGGTACCCTCAGGCAGCACAGGTGGCAGAGGACAGTTGTCTGGTCTACCTCCTCCTCAAAATGCTCAAAAGGATTGCAGACCGAATCGGAGACGACCCCATCCTTGGCGGTCTCGCCATTCCTCTACCCAACTTGAACTCCAAGTCCATCTCGACCTTCACTGCAAAGGAGGAGAAAAGGGCCAACTACAGGGCAACAGTGATGCCAAAAGTAACGCCTCACCTGAAAGTGCTGTCGGAGACACTGTTTCCAGAGGCTCCTGCACTGCCAACATCCCTGCCACCACCAGATCGACCTCAAGTGCAGTACCAGCACCTTCATCACAAGGCTGGAAAAAGGCGTGTTGAGAAGCGGAGGTAAGTTGTCATAAGCACTTCATTTCAACTGTCAGCTATGGAAAGCAAATAGCACGCACGTCATATCAATACTCATCATCATGTGTGTTTTATGTTTTCAGGTTATTTGTTGATGAACCAAAGCCAGAACCAACTCCTGTGACCCGGCCCATTCAGCCAAAGCCTACCTCGTCCACCTACATTCATCCAAAGCCTGCTGCGTCCACCTACAAACCACCCGCGGTCTCAGCAGCACCCATACTCCTGGTTCTTCCTGCACAGCCACAGGCTCCCTCCATCACGTTTCATGGGTCATCATGCAGTCAAAGCTTTGTACCTGTAGCACAGCCCCCTGCACCAACAATAAAGCCATACATGCCAAATAAGTCCTTGCGGCCATGTGGGGCTTGCCATGTGCATCGGTGTGGTGGAAAGACAAAGCAGAAAATCTTTTCCTATTGCCCATCAACAAGAAAATCTACCACCTCTGGATTTGAAGATGTGGTTTATGTTAGATTTGAACACTTCAAAAGTGTGGTGGATGTAGAGCTAGAAAAGAGGAGAAACAATTGAATACCTGTGACTTACCTGTGTGATGCCACTTCTCCTGTGCCATCTGTGAGACTGTTTTTTTTTGTTTGTTTGATGTTCTTGAAGTGTTTCAAAGTGTTTCAAAAATGTTTCAAAGTGTTTTAGCAAGTAGAGCTATACAGTCCGTTTATTTATATAGTTAAAAATTGCACTTTGTAGTTTAATTTAAGAATGTTCTTGTCTTTTTTTATTTATATTGTTAAAAATGCACTTTGTAGTATGTTTTTTATACAAACATGTTCTGATCCATGTCCAGTATATTGTCCAACCTGGTTCAATCTTACACAATCAGTTTAAATACTCTTTATGGTTAGTTTATGTTCAGTTAATCTGCTTGTCATACATGTCCATGTGCTGTTTGTTTATCTTTGTCTGCTCCATGTTTAACTAAATGTTAGTAAATGTTGTCTCTCTCGTATTGTCTCGTCATCTCACTCGTGGCCTGAACCTTGACGTGGTGAGTGAGCTTTAAAACTAATCAGGTGGCGCAAGCATCCCGGTGGCATGTGCCCTCCCGCCATGGTCGGCTGCTGTGGTTGCTGCAGGTAGGCAGCAGGTGGCGCTGGTGTAACCTATTTTAGTGTACGTAACAGTGAATTACAAAGAAATAACAATTTGAACCGATAATAAGACCAAGGCCAGAATTAGAAGATACCAAATCCGTTAGGAGCCGATATGTTGAGCAGCAATGATGAGACACACGGGGATACGTGTCGAGTAACAACAAATATATTGTTTACAATGAATAAAGAAAATACCCAATTTATACAAATA
This sequence comes from Nibea coibor, assembly GCA_023373845.1. Classification (NCBI taxonomy): domain Eukaryota; kingdom Metazoa; phylum Chordata; class Actinopteri; family Sciaenidae; genus Nibea; species Nibea coibor. Next base: position 99,720 of record JALLKU010000176.1, on the reverse strand, counting down.
ATGATTTAAATGGCCATACACGAAAGAAAATGCGCGCACAAATTAAAAGAATGTCCGTTGGGGCCCTTAAAACTGAAAACAACCTGTTGCAGGTGCACCTGATATTAAGGGTTCATGGGTGTGTAACCTATTATCCTTGTCCTTTCTTCAAGGGTCCTGGCTCGCCATCTCATACGATCGGGATCACGTCCTGGTCCTCGCACTCTTTCGGCTCTCTCAAAAACCTGACCGTTGCTCTGTGTCCAAAACCGAGCACCTCGGTGTCGGGGCTTGAAGTGGCTTGCACGATGGTGGATAGCGGTTAGCCGACGTAACTCGTCCCTTTCATCCACTCCGGATTTCCAGCAGGTACGTTAACGCTTTCTCTCTCTCACGTTTTTTTTTTTTTTTTTTTGTTTAAACTCCGTTTTTCCTTTCTCCGTCCTTTTCCGTCCTGCAGGCAGTCGCACTCGTCTTCGCGGGGTTCAGAGAGGACCGGAAAAAACGATGCGCCAAACTGACAGGCCGAACGTGGTCTGCGTAACCCCTGATTAGCTGTTGAGGCCAGGTACGCCCCCACGTGGGGTTAGCGAACTGAGTGGTGCATTCAAACGCAATGGGAAATTTTGAACTTTGCCGATCAACATAAACAACTCAATAGAAATAAGCGCTCTTCTTTTATGGGTCTGGTCTAATTGTCTTTTTTTTTTCCTTTTTCCTTTTCTTTTAACCTGGTTACACCCTCCCCCCCTGAACTCATGCACGTCCCTGTGTATGGTAGACAGTTAAATGATTATTATCCGAGGGGGCAGGGCAGGGGGTTGTGCAGGCTCCTCACCATCACTTATGATATCCTCCCAAGCTGTGGACAGTCCTTGAAAGAATGATTTCATGGCTGTAATCAGAGGATTGCCCAACTCAGTATAATCAAGCCGTTGTGGTGCCTGACGGTTTCTCTCGGATCTCCTGATAGAACCACCTGTATCTGTTTTTTCCTCTTTCCCCTCCGGATCCATTAGAACTGTTCCTTCCTTTCCTTCCCTTGTATCCGTTTCCTCCTCCCTCTCCTCAGGTTCTGCACCTCTGACGCCATCTCTCTCCTCTGGGCGAACTGGAGGTTGCTCTCCTTGGACATCCGAATGATCATCCTTAGGTAAGTTACTTTGAATCAAGGCTGTCTTATCTGCTTGTTCGGCTGGTGTGACTCTATCGATGGGTAAGTACTTGTGGCGTACACTGATGCCACTGTGGGTTACTTCACAAGGAGGACTCACTCAGTGCAGAGTTTTCACTCTTTTATTTATTCGTCACACAGACTGTCACACACTCTCCGGTGCCGATCGCAGGCTCCTTCTTCCAGGGCTGCCAGCCTCCTGAATCTGTCGTCTGCGTGAGCTTCTGTGTGTCTCTCTCTCTCTCTCTGTCCAGCACGCCACTACTGTGTGACAAAGGAGAGTGATTAGCCTTAACCTCCACAGGTGTGCTCCCCTCTCTCACCTGGCGCCGCTCTCCTGAGCCCTCCCCACACCTCTCCCCCGCAGCTGAGGCACCACGCCCCCTCCACATACCCCCACCGCCCGACTTAGGCCGGGGAGCCGTCCGGCCTAACCCACTCCCCCCCCCCCTCCTCATGGGAACGGGAAAGGAAGTCAGCCACATCCATCTGCGCCCCCGGCCTATGGATCACCCTGAACTTAAACGGCTGCAGCGCCAGATACCAACGGGTGATCCGCGCGTTGGCATCTTTCATGCGGTGGAGCCACTGGAGGGGAGCGTGGTCCGAGCAGAGGGTGAATGGGCGCCCCAGCAGGTAGTACCGCAGAGCATCGACCGCCCACCGGATGGCCAGGCACTCCCGCTCCACTGTGCTGTACCGGGCCTCCCTTTCGGACAGCTTCCGGGCTGATATAGAGAATTGGGCGGTCGACACCCCGCACCTGCTGGGATAGGACAGCCCCCAGCCCTCTGCCCGACGCGTCAGTCTGCAAGACAAACGGGAGAGAGAAGTTAGGTGTGTGGAGAAGAGGCTCCCCACAGAGGGCCTGCTTTACCCTCTCAAACGACACCTGGCACTGCTCCGTCCACTGGACCGGATCTGAGGCACCCTTTCGGGTGAGGTCAGTCAAGGGGCTGGTCAGCTCCGCGAAGCTGGGAATAAATCGCCGGTAATAGCCGGCCAGCCCCAAAAACCGCCTCACCTCTTTTTTGGTCTTGGGCCTTGGGCAGGCTGCAATCGCTGCTGTCTTATCTACCTGTGGACGCACCTGCCCGCCGCCCAAGTGGTACCCCAGATACTGTACCTCCCTCCGTCCAACTGCACACTTCTTCGGGTTGGCCGTGAGCCCCGCCTGCCTCAGCGACTCAAGCACCGCAGCCACCCGCTGCACATGCTCCGCCCAGGTGTTGCTATGGATGATAACATCATCCAGGTAGGCGGCAGCATATGCAGCATGCGGCCGCAGCACGCGGTCCATGAGGCGCTGAAATGTGGCTGGGGCCCCGAACAACCCGAATGGAAGTGTAACGAATTGGTACAAACCGTACGGAGTGGAGAAGGCCGTTTTTTCCTTAGACTCTGGAGACAAGGGAATCTGCCAGTAACCTTTGGTCAAATCCAGCGTCGTGAAAAAGCGAGCAGTACCAAGGCGATCCAGGAGTTCGTCGACTCGGGGCATAGGATAGGCATCAAACCGTGAAACATCATTCACCTTGCGATAGTCCACACAGAACCGGATAGACCCGTCCTTCTTGACTACAAGAACGATGGGGCTACACCAAGCACTGTGAGACTCTTCTATTACCCCCATTTCCAACATGGCCTTCAATTCTGCCTGAACGACTTTTCTCTTGTGTTCAGGTAACCGGTAGGGCCGTGAACGCACTGTCACGCCCGGGTGAGTCTCCACATGGTGTTGAATAAGGCTTGTGCGTCCTGGCAGGGGGGAGAACACATCAGCATAACGCTGCTGCAACCTGGCTATGTCTGCTCTCTGGGACGGTGAGAGATGGTCTTCACAATGGAGCGAGGCAGGATTGGTCGATTTTGGTACCTCGGGCCCCAGCTCCTCTCTCTCCGTAATTGCCGTCACCAGGGAAACAGACTCCGCCTCTCTCCAAGCTTTAAGGAGGTTGAGGTGATAGATCTGTGTCGCCCCTCCTCTGTCAGATCGCACAAGCTCATAGTCAACGTCACCCACTCGCCGTGTGACCACAAAGGGCCCTTGCCACTTGGCGAGTAATTTTGAGTTGGAGGATGGGAGCAATACAAGCACTTTATCTCCCGGTGAAAATTGTCTTAATGTAGATCCTCTGTTGTACAGTCGCTGCTGACGTTCCTGAGCCCGGAGCAAATTCTCACGTGATAACTGTCCCAGTGTGTGGAGTTTTGCTCTCAGGTCCAGAACGTATTGAACTTCGTTTTTACTGGGGCTTGGACCTTCCTCCCAGCTTTCTTTAACCAGGTCCAAAACACCGCGTGGTTTCCTGCCAAACAGCAGTTCAAAGGGAGAAAATCCCGTGGAGGCCTGGGGTACCTCGCGCACTGCAAACAACAGAGGATCTAACCACTGATCCCAATTACGGCTATCGTCGTGAACAAACTTACGGATCATGGACTTCAAAGTCTTATTCAGGCGCTCGACAAGGCCATCAGTTTGCGGGTGGTACACACTGGTCCGAATTGACTTGATGTTCAATAATCCGTACAGTTCTCGCAGTGTTCGTGACATAAATTGGGTGCCCTGATCAGTCAGGATCTCTTTCGGGATCCCGACTCGGGAGATAACTTGAAACAGTGCCCGCGCTACGCTCTTTGCCAAAATGGTGCGCAGCGGCACTGCCTCTGGATATTGCGTTGCGTAATCCACGAGAACTAACACAAAGCGATATCCACGTGCGCTCCGGTGAAATGGCCCGATGAGGTCCATGCCAATGCGTTCAAATGGGACCTCCATCAATGGTAATGGGCGCAAAGGCGCTCTCGGGATGGCCGGCTGATTAACCAGCTGGCATTCGGGACAGGACGCACACCAGCGGCGCACGTCTGCCCAAATGCCCGGCCAATAGAATCGGGCCATTACACGGTTCAGTGTTTTTTCACACCCCATATGCCCAGCCATTGGGTTGTAATGAGCCGCCTGGAAGACTATTTCCCGGCGGCTCTTGGGCACCAGCAACTGGGTAATTACTTCACCGGTCTGCGTGTCACGGCTCACTCGGTAGAGTCTGTCCCTGCGTAATGAAAAGTATGGATATGTCCGCGCTGCGTCAGGGCGCACCATGTGACCATCAATTTGTATCACTTGGTCAAAGGCAAAGCGTAGAGTATCGTCCCGAGACTGCTCGAGTGGAAAATCTTCCATGGAGTCAAACACAGGAGCCTGCGGTGCCTCCTGTGAAGGCACCGCCGGCTCTCCCTCCCCGTCTGCAGTGTCAGACGACCTCGCGTCACCACTGAGCACCGCACACATATCCCATGTCCCTGTCGGCCGTGAACGCACCCCCACACACTGCCCCACTAGCTTATCAAACCCTGGCCAATCAGTACCTAGAATCAGGGGGTGCGTCAGGCGGGAGCTAACCGCAGCCTTCACTCTATGCTTTTTACCTTGAAACCGAATTTCCACTGGAACTACAGGGTATCTGTGAACATCCCCATGTACACACCTAATATCCACCCACCCCGCCTCTATCAAAGCCCCGGGTCGAATCAGGTTCTGGTGAACTAGAGACTGCATGCAGCCCGAGTCCACCATCGCCCGATGTGTACCCCCCTGAATCCTTACCGGAACGCTGTACGTCCCCCCTGGACCGGGGGAGGGTGCTGGAGGGCCGACAACCCGGACCACTTGGCCGACCTCCATGAGCGGACACTCACGGCGGAAGTGTCCGGGCTGTCCACACCTCCAGCACTCCTGCCCTGCCGCCTGAGGGACCCTCTGTGGGCTGGGAGCGGCGCCTGTAGCGGCTGGAACCTGGGGTGAGAGAACCAGAGAGGGAGGATTAGTACGGGGAGGGGGCGTGGGTCGAGCAGGGGCGTGCGTCGGGGAACCAGGCGGCGCAGGTCTTCTCCGCGGTGTCGGCACGGGATAGGCGGAAGATGCTGGCCGACCCCCCTGCGCACGGGCTCTGGAGACGACGGCCAGGTGGTCCTCCGCCAGGGTGATGGCCGCCGCCAGGTCCGCCGGGCGATGGCAGCGCACCCAGTCCGACGTCGCCGGTGGGAGACCCTCCAGGAACTGTTCCGCCACGATCTGCTCCATTATCTGTTCCTCGCCGGCGGAATCCCCCGGTCGCAGCCATCGCGTCGCCGCGTCCTTCAGCTGGCGGGCGAAGACGAACGGCCGATCCGCGGGCCCCAGCCTGGCTTCTCGAAACCGGCGGCGGTGGTCCTCCGCCGAGAGGCCCATCCGATCGAGGATGGCCCTCTTGATGTCCTCGTACAGCCCCCGGGAGGGGGCCGGCAGGCCGAGCGCCGCCGTTTGTGCATCCCCCGACAGCAGGGGGAGCAGCCGCACGGCCCACTCCGCCCCCGGCCAGCCGCATGCTGTTGCCGTTGCCTCAAACATTTCCAAAAATGTCTGTGGGTCATCGTGTTCAGACATCTTGTGGATAGTGAGGCCGGCTAGCGCGGGGGCCGGAGCCGCCGCCCCCACCCGGTTTACCATTGCCTCCAGCAGCTGCGTTTGTCTCTCCGCCTGGCCTTGGAGCGCTGCCATCTGCTGCCTGGTGAGCAACGCCTGGTCTCGACTCATGGCTGCTACCTCCGCCAGAATCTGTGCCAGAGACACAATTGGTTGCTGTGGCTCCGTCATCCTTTTGCCTTCCTCCTGGTGAGCACGTTGGGCGCCACTGTGGCGTACACTGATGCCACTGTGGGTTACTTCACAAGGAGGACTCACTCAGTGCAGAGTTTTCACTCTTTTATTTATTCGTCACACAGACTGTCACACACTCTCCGGTGCCGATCGCAGGCTCCTTCTTCCAGGGCTGCCAGCCTCCTGAATCTGTCGTCTGCGTGAGCTTCTGTGTGTCTCTCTCTCTCTCTCTGTCCAGCACGCCACTACTGTGTGACAAAGGAGAGTGATTAGCCTTAACCTCCACAGGTGTGCTCCCCTCTCTCACCTGGCGCCGCTCTCCTGAGCCCTCCCCACACCTCTCCCCCGCAGCTGAGGCACCACGCCCCCTCCACAGTACTCAGCATCACTCTGATGAGAGTTAGACTCAATGAGCATCAAAGGTCTATCTGATGTACTATTAGACATATCAGGTAAGTTGTCAATATCAGGAGTACTATCAACATTCAGAACAGCTACAGGATTCTCAACAGAACAATTGCCTGGAGGTCCGGTATGCTGAGTATCTTGAACATTGGTCATAGGCAGATCGGACTGCACAGGATTCTCACAGACGGTGGGTGCGGGAGGACTTAAATAAACTGGAATGAGTACATCATCATCATCCTCATTCGAGGAATCCTCCTCCTCTACAGCAGGATGTGCACGGGTTCCTGGCCTGCGCTGTACTGGCTTTTGTACAGGCTCACTGCCTTCCTCCACAGGTAGGTACCCACATGGAAGCAACAGGTCCCTATGTAATGTCCTTAGGGGTCCATCCCTGTTTTCGGGTTTAACTGTGTAAACTGGGAGAGTGCCTGCTCTCCTCACCACTATGTGAACAGTGGATTCCCATTTGTCTGAAATCTTATGTTTGCCTCGGATGCGGACATTTCTGACCAGTACTCGATCTCCAACTTCCAAGTCTGAGGCAGTTACATGTCGGTCAAACCTTGTTTTGTTCTTGTGAGCTATCTTTGCAGCTTTGTCCATAGCTATCTTGTAGCTGTCTTTGAGACGTGACTTGAGGTTTTGCACATACTCAGAATGAGATGAATGTTGTCCTTCTTGTACTGGCAACTTGAATGCAAGATCAACTGGCAGGCGAGGTTGGCGCCCAAACATCAGTTCATATGGGGTGAAGCCAGTCACCTCATTCCTGGTGCAATTATAGGCATGGACGAGGGGTCTTACATGGTCACGCCAACAAACCTTATCTCGATCCTGGAGAGTGCCCAACATATCAAGCAGGGTGCGATTAAACCGCTCCACAGGGTTGCCCCTAGGGTGGTATGGGGTTGTCCTAACCTTGTGGATACCGGCCACCTGACAGAGTTCCTTGATTGTGTGGGACTCAAAATCCAGACCCTGGTCACTATGTAGCTTTTCTGGAATGCCATAGTGTACCATAAAATTCTCCCACAGACACTTTGCTACCGTGCGGGCCTTTTGATTTGGCGTTGGGATGGCAACTGCAAATTTGGTGAAGTGATCTGTGATCACCAGTATATCCTTGGTCCCACTTTTGTCAGCCTCCAGAGACAGGAAGTCCATGCAGATGAGTTCAAGAGGTCTGGTGGTACTAATGTTGACCAAGGGGGCAGCTCTTTCAGGTCGCGCCTTCCTCCGTATGCACCTGCCACATGTCCTCACTTTTCTTTCAATATCCATACTCATCTTTGGCCAATAGAACCTGGTCCTCACAAGGTCCAATGTACGGTCAACCCCCATATGACCCATGTGGTCATGCAGGCTGGTGAGGACTGTGTCACGGAGCTCAGCTGGGAGTACGAGCTGGTAAGTTGTCTGGGACCCGACTTGGCATCGCCTGTACAGGATGTTGTCACGGAGTTCAAGACGGTTTAGTTCTCGAAGGAAGAGTGGGAGATCAGGGAGTTGAGTCCGCAAGGTGGGAGGTGGTGTGTCCCCATGTCTGATCAGGGAGATAACATGCTCTATACATTGATCAGCCCTTTGCTTAGCTGCTAGCTCTGCTCCACCTAGGTGGGGAATGGTTGGTAAACCTCCAAGCTGTTCTTCTTGCCCATAGCTGTCAGGCACAGCACTAGGGGACATGGCAAGAGTCTCCACCAAGGTAACACAATCTGTATCTCCCTCCCTCTCATCATCAGGGCTGGCACTATACATGAGCTGCCTCTCACAGATTGCTTTCACAACAGACTGATCTACCGCATTGATGTCATTTGGATCAGAGAGATGATCTTGGGTGAACTGTTGGATGCGCTCTCTCTCCTTTTGTGATTTCAGGTCATCTACTAGCACCCCTTGTGGTCGGCGGGATAACCCATCCGCATCTCCATTCTGCGTTCCTGGACGATAGAGGAGCTTAAATGAGAATGTGGATAGTGCTGCTAGCCACCTATAGCTGGTCGCGTCCAGTTTTGCTGAGGTCAAAATGTAAGTCAGCAGATTGCTATCCGTCACAACGGTGAAGTGGTTGCCGTAAAGATAGTCGCTAAACTTTTCTGTTACTGACCACTTGAGTGCTAAAAACTCTAACTTATGTGCTGGATAGCGACTCTCACTTCGTGACAGCCCTCTACTTGCATAGCCTATGACTCTACGTTGGCCCTCTTGCTCCTGATATAACACAGCACCAAGGCTGGTGGTGCTGGCGTCGGTGTGCAGTATATAGGGTTTCTGAGGGTCGGCAAAGGCTAAGACAGGGGCAGATGTGAGGCTCTGGATGACTGTCTCAAAGGCTTCATGGCAAGCTGGCGTCCAGCGACTTCCGAAAGGCTCTTTTGGGTCATGGTATTGATCCGATCTTTGTCTTATGTTTGCTGATTTTGCTTTTGATTTCTTGTGGAGAGGTGGGTAGCCGGAGGTTAAGTTGTGGAGAGGCTTTACAATGCTGGAGTAGCCCTTAACAAACCTCCTATAGTACCCAGCGAAACCAAGGAAGGATTTCAACTCTCGCAGGGTCTGGGGAACAGGCCATGTCTTAAGAGCTTCAACCTTCTCAGGGTCAGTCTCAACGCCATTTCTGGAGACTACATGACCCAGATAACGAACTGAAGCCTGGAAGAAGACACATTTTTCTGGGGACAACTTCAACCCAAACTCTTTGACACGAGTAAGCACCTTCATCAGCCTTTCTTCGTGCTCCTCAAGGGTTCTGGAGAACACTATCACATCATCAAGGAAAACCAACGCATCCTTCAAGTGCATATCCCCCATGCACCTCTCCATTAATCTTTGAAATGTGCTGGGGGCATTTGTCACACCTTGAGGCATTCTGTTAAATTCCCAGAATCCAAGGGGGCACACGAAGGCTGTCTTCGGTTTGTCCTCTTCTTCAACCTCAATCTGATAGTACCCTGATTTTAGGTCGAGGACAGAGAACCACTGAGAACCGTTCAGAGCTGAGAATGTGTCCTCCAGCTTTGGAAGGTTGTAGGCATCTTTTATAGTCTGGAGGATTAGACGCCTGTAATCGATGCACAACCGGACTTGGCCGTTCTTTTTCCGGACTACCACTATGGGTGACGCGAATGGCGACTCCGACTCCCTGATAACTCCTGCATCGAGGAGCTCTTGAATGTGCCTTCGGACAGCTTCAATGTCCTGCGGGTGTATTGGTCTGGCACGTAGTTTGAAGGGAGTTTCATCTGAGAGTTTTATGTGGTGTTTTACCTTATCCGTCCGGCCAAAGTCCAAGTCATGATGTGCAAACACATCTGGCATGTTGTTGAGCTGCCGAGTGATGCGTTCCTTCCATTCGAGTGGGATCGGGGAGTCACCGAAATTGAAACTTGAGGTGGGCTCTTGGGATGACTGAGTCTCTGGAGGTTTCTGAAGGGGTTCTGATGGCTTGGCTCTACTATGTTCTTTTGACAGGATGGTCTGATAAGCACTAACTTCAGCGATAGTGCACTTTGCTGGGATGACAACATCATGGTCAGACTCATTGCTTATGATAACTGGCAGCTTATGAGGCCGTAGCCGAGGAAAATCAACTAAACTAGCTTTAACTAACAAACCACTTGGCAAGGGGGATGACGAAGGATAGTCAATGACAACCGATTTCTCTCCTTGCAGGCCACTGACGAGGGCGACTCCCTCTACCACTACGCTTTCACCGGCTGGAACGATCTGAGGGGTCTTGCCCTGCAACTTTACTACCCCATGGTGGTTGTTGCTTGCCTGCCTCCGCCTTAGCTCAATAATCTTGAAGATTACTTTGTAGCCATGTGGAAGGGGCTGGCAATCAGTTAAGTCAGTCTCTGAGTAGATGTCGAACAGTACATCTAGGGTGTTCGTGCCTATGAGCATGAGGGATTGCGAAGTGTCAGGGACAACTAAGGCGAGTGTGTGGAACCCCTATAAAATCTTTTGGGAATGTTATGGTCATTTCTGTATAGCCAAGGTAAGGCACTAGCTGGCCATTTGCACCTTCCACTTCTAGGAGGTCATACAGCGGCTTAATCTCCTGTTCTGAGAGGTGTTGCTTGTAAAATGACTCAGGCAATGTTGTAACTTTTGAGCCTGAGTCAAGCAGACAGTTGGCTTCTTCTCCCCCCACAGTCACTTGAGCTGTACTCTTTGTGCCAACCAACCGTTTGGGGAGTCTGAAAGGTTGGTTCTGCTTGGAATACTGTAGGCCAGAACATGTTTGTGCTTGTTTCTCTGCAGGTGTACTGTCTTGGCTGTTCTCGACTGGGGTTTTGCCTCTGGTGTTGTTGTCATTATTTACGTCTGAGGGACGTTGTTGATTCTCCTCAGCCCCTGTTTGTCCCACAACAGGAACTGTTAGCCGTTTAAAGGTAAGTTTGAATCATTTTGTGCTTCCCACTTGCGCTGTTTTTCCCCTAACTGCTTCCTCTTTTCTGCCACTAGGGTGGGGTTTGCAGGGTCCCTGCAGCAGGGAGCAATGTGCCCATCCTCGCCGCAGTTAAAACAGTACCAGGGTTTAGGTTTGTATGTTTGTCTCTTAGTCTGTCTTTGCATGCCTGGGTCTGTGTCATCTGGCTTTGACACTGTTCTGAGCCTTCTCTGTAGATCCTTTGCTGCTAACCCCTTTTGCCTTTTTCTGCGACATGAATGTTGTTAGTTGGCTCTGCAGACTAGCCACCTGCTTTCTCAAATCCTCAATGGCACTGACACTGCTCTCTTGTTTCTCCTCTGGTTCACAAACATATGCGCCATGGGACTGCATCTGAGCCCTTTGCTTTGTGGTGCTAATATGTTTTTTCATACGACTGGTTTTTGCTTGCTGTCGATCTTCTTCAGAACGAATCATTAGCAAGAGGTCTGAGAATCCAGGTGGGCTGCTCTTCTTCTGTTCTAATTGCAGGACACTGAGCAGGGTGTGATCCCAACACCCTCTGCAGAACTGCTTGAGAAGGTGTTTGTCTACCTCTTCACATGCAACTCCCCCCCTTTTCGTGGCTCGGTTTAGGGCTAGTTGCAGGCGATTAAGGTAAGTGGATGGTTTCTCACCGGGATCTTGAAGGGTGTTGAGGAACTGAGCAAAAAGTTCTTCCCCATCTTCCACAGTCCCAAAGGCTGAGTCTAGGAGCTGCAGATAGGCTACAGGCGGTGACTCAGGCCGTAAACCCTTGACTACATCAGCTGCTGGTGGGAGCAAGCTCTCAAAGATCTTTCTGGATATTTGCAGGGGAGACATGCTAAGATCACTTTGGAGCAGTTCGATGTGTGTGCGCCATGTGTCATAATCAGTCTCATTATTAGGTCTGGGAGTCTTTCCGGAGAAGGAACGGAGCCGCACCTGGGACTGCATGTGTGGGACAACGTCCTGCCTCCGTACAATATGCTCGACCACAACCTTCTGGACGTCAGGTGGGTTCATGTCGCTTACCGAAAGGGATGGTGCTCTTCCCCCATTGGTGGGGAGAACATGATCATTGGCATCATTGTGGCTTGGTGGAACATCTGAGAGTGAGGTGTGAAGCTGTCGCTCTTTAGGAGTGGGTGGGGATAAGACAGTGGTCTCAACATGTGTGGGGGGAGATTCTTCAGTTGTGGGTCGCATGGCTTCAACATCTCCCCCAATCTGAGACATCATTTCTTTCAACACCTCACCATAATCTTTGCCACTCAACTTAGCTAGTTTCTTGAGCTCAGTCAAGTAGGTTTTTGTGACATTATTTCCAACTTTGGTAGCGTATGCACTACTGAGTGCCTTGACTTCATAGACATTAGCAGAATCACCATGGCCGGTGTACGTATACGGTAAGTGGGGCTCTAAATTTTCTAAGGCTGTACCACTAGAATACTCAACGATCAGGTTTTGATAGAACTCAGACAGTGAATCATCGACAAAAAGAATCCTTTCAATTTTACCATACTCTTTTAGAAAGTCAATCACTGATTCATCTTTCTCAGCTACCTGAGCAATCCCACTGACAATGACTGCATTTGGAATCTTGACACCAGATTTTTGGATGAAATCCATACTGGTCATTACGTCAATATTGATGCTCAAGTCAAATCAGCTCCTGGCTGGCTCGCCACTTTTGTAACCTATTTTAGTGTACGTAACAGTGAATTACAAAGAAATAACAATTTGAACCGATAATAAGACCAAGGCCAGAATTAGAAGATACCAAATCCGTTAGGAGCCGATATGTTGAGCAGCAATGATGAGACACACAGGGGGATACGTGTCGAGTAACAACAAATATATTGTTTACAATGAATAAAGAAAATACCCAATTTATACAAATAATGATTTAAATGGCCATACACGAAAGAAAATGCGCGCACAAATCAAAAGAATGTCCGTTGGGGCCCTTAAAACTGAAAACAACCTGTTGCAGGTGCACCTGATATTAAGGGTTCATGGGTGTGTAACCTATTATCCTTGTCCTTTCTTCAAGGGTCCTGGCTCGCCATCTCATACGATCGGGATCACGTCCTGGTCCTCGCACTCTTTCGGCTCTCTCAAAAACCTGACCGTTGCTCTGTGTCCAAAACCGAGCACCTCGGTGTCGGGGCTTGAAGTGGCTTGCACGATGGTGGATAGCGGTTAGCCGACGTAACTCGTCCCTTTCATCCACTCCGGATTTCCAGCAGGTACGTTAACGCTTTTTCTCTCTCACGTTTTTTTTTTTTTTTTTTTGTTTAAGCTCCGTTTTTCCTTTCTCCGTCCTTTTCCGTCCTGCAGGCAGCCGCACTCGTCTTCGCGGGGTTCAGAGAGGACCGGAAAAAACGATGCGCCAAACTGACAGGCCGAACGTGGTCTGCGTAACCCCTGATTAGCTGTTGAGGCCAGGTACGCCCCCACGTGGGGTTAGCGAACTGAGTGGTGCATTCAAACGCAATGGGAAATTTTGAACTTTGCCGATCAACATAAACAACTCAATAGAAATAAGCGCTCTTCTTTTATGGGTCTGGTCTAATTGTGTTTTTTTTTCCTTTTTCCTTTTCTTTTAACCTGGTTACACTGGCATCTCGGTGGAAGATGCCCCTGCCGCGGTGTAAGTATTCGAAAGTCGTGTCTGTGTTCGTTTGGGTAGGTTTCTTTGACACGGGCATGGTACTAAGTGTGGAGATAAGTCAAAGTGAGGTGACTATTTGATCACGTTTTGAAGGTAACTGTCAGGCCCAGAACAAAGCGGCAGACTCAGATGCGGATTAGGCAGGTTTGGGAAGATACTTTTATTGCTTCCAAGCTGCTGATACAGCCTACAAAAGGTACAACAAAAATGGCTACACTTCCTGGCACTCTAAAGCTAAACTCAAACTTCACTACTCTTCGCTGAAAATCAAAAACACTAATCTAGAAAGAAAAACGCTTCACCAAAATGGGAAGGAATAACCTGACAAAATTTACCAAAACAAAACACTCACTCAAAATGAGGAGGAAACAGTACTATCTGAATCTTGGACCTAATCTTCCTATACTGACTAAGAAACAAAAATCAATCCCGAAGGATGACAAAACTTTATCCAAAGGAAAGAGACTAACAAACAAAAAACAATCCCATAGGATGAATACAAGCTACAAAAAACTCTCTAATCTTAAACTAAGGCTATGAAACTTACAAAACAATGATACTTGGAACAGACTTGGAACAGACTTGGAACAGGCTTGGGTGCGACGACAGGACGTACGAAGACACTTTGGCACAGGACAAGGGAGACGCAGACAATATATACACCAGGTAATGGGGAACAGGTGGAAACAATCAGGGCGGGGAAGACAATCAGACCGGTGACACATGAGGAAGGGCAAGTGACCTGAAACGAGAGGAGAGTTAACTTTCAAAATAAAACAGGAAATGACAAGACACAACAAAAACCCAGCTTGACCTCACCACGGTGTGACAGTACCCCTCCCCCTAGGGCCGACTCCTGACGGCCCAGACTGGTCAGGGTGATCTCTATGAAAGTCCTCGATGAGAGTTCGGTCCAAGATGAATCGAGAGGGGACCCACTGGCGTTCCTCTGGTCCATAACCCTCCCAGTCGACTAAATATTGTCTGCCCCGACCTCGAGTGCGCATCGCCAATAGTTTGCGGACCTTGTACACCGGGCCGCCATCAACGACCTCTGGAGGTGGTGGGGGAGGGGGGGTCGGAACCATTGTGCTCTCCCGGACAGGCTTGACCTGGCTGACATGAAATGTGGGATGGACTCTGAGGGACCGGGGAAGACGAAGGCGAACGGCTGCAGGTCCGACGGTCTTTGTGATTGGGAAAGGCCCCACGAACCGTGGCGCCAATTTCCGGGACAGATCCTTAAGTCTTAGGTTTTGGGTGGATAGCCATACCTTCTGTCCTGGCTGGTACTTGGGCGCTGGGCGTCTCTTTTTGTCCGCCGCTTGCTTCACCCGGTCCCCCTGGCGGAGCAGGACTTGTCGGGCGGCTGCCCATATGCGTCGGCACCGGCGAATCTGGGCGTGAGCGGAGGGCACTGTGACTTCTTGTTCCTGGTCAGGAAAAACTGGGGGGTCATAGCCATACACACACTTGAAGGGTGAAAAACCTGTGGCTGAGGTAGGCAGTGAATTATGCGCATACTCTACCCAGACCAGGTGTTTGCTCCATGTAGAGGGATTCTGTGACACCAGACACCGGAGGCCGGTTTCCAGCTGCTGGTTAAGACACTCGGTCTGGCCGTTAGCCTCTGGATGGTAGCCGGAGGTTAAGCTGGTTGTGGCTCCTAAGTGACGGCAGAACTCCCTCCAGAACCCTGAGATGAACTGGGGCCCCCGGTCTGAAACAATATCTTGGAATTCCATGAACTCTGACAATGTGGTTAATTAAGAGTTCAGCGGTTTCTTTGGCTGTGGGTAACTTGGGCAAGGCTATGAATCTGGCCATCTTAGAAAATCTGTCAACTATGGTGAGAATCGTAGTGTTACCTTGAGACACCGGGAGCCCCGTAACGAAGTCCATTGAGATATCCGACCAGGGTCTGGAGGGAATGGGGAGTGGTTGAAGGAGTCCCATCCTTTTTCCTGAGGAAGTCTTGTTACGAGCACAGACCGAGCAAGCCTCAATGTACTCCCGGACCTCCCGCTCCATAGCTGGCCACCAGAATCTCCGGGAGATTACGAACATAGTTCGCCGTACTCCCGGATGGCATGACAGGCATGACGTATGTGCCCATTGGATCACCTGAGGTCGCTGAGCCTCTGGAACATATAGCCGATTTTCTGGGCAACCTAGAGGTGGGGGGTTATCGCCGTTAGCCTGCCGCACCTCATTTTCTATCTGCCAAGTTACCGCTCCAACCACACAGTTTCGTGGAAGGATTGGTTCTGGTTCCTTGGCAACAGGCTCGGGGTCATATATTCGGGACAACGCATCGGGCTTGGTGTTCTGGGACCCCGGCCTGTAAGAGAGGGAAAACAAGAATCGGTTAAAGAATAGTGACCACCTGGCCTGGCGTGAGTTCAGTCTTTTTGCATTTCTTAGGTACTCAAGGTTCTTGTGATCAGTCCATACGATAAATGACACCTCTGACCCCTCCAGCCAGTGCCTCCACTCTTCCAACGCCACCTTGACTGCGAGGAGTTCTCGGTTGCCAACGTCATAATTCCTCTCCGCCTTGGTCAGTCGCCTGGACAAGAATGCACAAGGGTGCATTTTGCCGTCCTGTTCCGCCCGCTGAGACAGCACTGCTCCGACTCCTTCGTTTGAGGCGTCCACCTCCACCACGAACTGGCGTCGAGGATCTGGCATCGTGAGAATGGGTGCGGTGGTGAACCGGGTCTTGAGATTGTTGAAGGCTGCTTCGGCCTCTGGAGTCCACTGGAACTGGGTCTTGGTCGAGGTCAGGGCATGTAGGGGGGCCGCGATGGAACTGAAGCCTCTGATGAATCGCCTGTAAAAGTTGGCAAATCCTAGGAATTGCTGTACTTTTTTGCGATTATCAGGGGTTGGCCAATCGGCTACCGCTTTAATCTTAGCCGGGTCCATCTGAACTCTTCCAGGGGCTACAATGAAGCCCAGGAAGGAGATGGTGGTGGCATGGAACTCGCTCTTTTCTGCTTTGACATATAACTGATTGTCGAGTAAGCGGCGGAGTACCAGGTTAACATGGCGTTTGTGGGTCTCTAAGTCCGAAGAATAAATTAATATGTCGTCTAAGTATACGAAAACAAAATGATCAAGAAAATCTCTGAGAACCTCGTTAATCATATTTTGGAAGACAGCGGGTGCGTTAGTTAGTCCGAAAGGCATGACTAAATATTCATAATGGCCTGTAGGCGTGTTGAACCCGGTTTTCCACTCATCCCCCTGTCTGATTCTGATTAAATGGTATGCGTTTCTGAGATCGAGCTTGGTGAAAATGTTTGCCTGTTGTAACTGATCGAATACTGAGTTCATGAGCGGCAAGGGGTATCTGTTCTTGACCGTGATTTCATTAAGGGGGCTATAATCTATACATGGTCGTAAGGACCCATCTTTTTTCCCGACAAAAAAGAAGCCGGCTCCCGCTGCGGATGATGAGGGTCTAATTAATCCTGCCTTCAGGGAGGAATCGATATATTCTTTCATGGCCTCTTTCTCTGCCCCTGAGATGGAGTATAAACGCCCTTTAGGAATCGGGGCGCCGGGAATGAGATCGATGGGGCAGTCGTATGGTCGGTGGGGTGGTAGGGAGGTGGCTTTAACCTTGCTGAAAACCTCTCCAAGGTGGTGGTACTCTGTGGGTACTGAGCTCAGGTCCGGGGTCTGGGATTCTGTAGTAGGAGGAACAGATACATGGTTAATCACCGTGATGGGTTTCTGCTGATTTTCATTCACGACCCTGTGGTTAGTACCGCTCTCCCTCCACTCCTGAATGTTGCCAGTTCTCCAATCCACCACTGGGTTGTGCTGCATGAGCCAGGGAAACCCTAGCACAATAGGTTGAGATAGAGAGTCACACACAAAAAAAACCATAGTCTCTTCATGTCCCTGAATTTCCCATTTTACAGGTTCGGTGATGTGCGTGATGGAAAATAGATCCTGTCCATTAAGAGCCTTGGCCCTCATGGCTTGGTGAATGCGATGGGTAGGTACTTTGAGTTCATGGGCTAATGTCCAATCCATAAAGTTTTCGTCTGCACCAGAATCTATGAGGACCCCTATCGTCTTGGTAGAGGTCTGATAAGTTACTTGGCCCTGGATCTGCCAACGTGAGGGTTTGTGAGGGCGTTGCAGACTCACCTTGGGTCTTTTGGCGGGGCAGGATGCCACTCGGTGATTCACCTCCCCACAGTAAAAACATCTGCCTTCCTGTTGTCGCTGTCGTCGCTCCTCTGGAGTCAATCGTGCTCTCCCCAGCTGCATGGGTTCTGTGGGGTGAACCTGAGTGGGTGGTGGAACGGACACCGTCCGCGGTCGTCCCAGCCCCGGGTCTCCCTCAGGGCTGTTAGACCGTGGACTCCTCAGTTGGGGCTGTCGTAACTCCTGCAACCTGTAGTCAGTACGTATCGCAAGGGCTATGAGCGCCTCTAGGGTGGTGGGTAAATCTAAGGGAATCAAAAGTTTCTGGATCTGTGTCGACAGCCCCTTCAAAAACATGTCATATAAGGCAGTATCGTTCCAACCACTCCCTGCCGCCAACGTGCGAAAACGAATGGCGTAGTTACTCACGGTGTCCTGGCCTTGGACCAGGTAGCTCAGTTCTCTAGCTTTCTCTCGGTCGGTGGAGACGGGATCGAAAGTCTGTAACAGTGCTCCTCTGAAGTCCTCAAACACCGAGCAAAGCGTGGCTTGCCTGGCCCATTCAGCTGTAGCCCAGGACCTCGCCCTCCCGGTGAGGTGTGAAATGACAAATGCCACTTTCGCTCGATCCGTGGGAAAGGCCTGTGAAAAGAGCTCGAAATGAATATCACAGGTCGTGAGAAAAGGTCGACAGAGACCAGGTTCTCCGGAGTACGGTTCCGGAGATGCCAGGCGAGGTCCAACCGATGGTGTGCTGGGTTCGGAACTAGGAGCTGCAACGGCAGTGTTCACGGGAGCTGGGGGCTGAATGGCAGTTTGTCTCAGCTGCGTGGTTAGCTCCGTTATCTGGCTTGTTAGGAGTGTCAGGTGCCCTGCCACGGCTGCCTGAAACTCTTCCTGGCGAGAAAGCCGAGCCTCCTGAGCCTGAATGGCAGCGACCAAACCTTCCTTTTCCGCTGAGTCCATTCTGGCCAAAGTGTACTGTCAGGCCCAGAACAAAGCGGCAGACTCAGATGCGGATTAGGCAGGTTTGGGAAGATACTTTTATTGCTTCCAAGCTGCTGATACAGCCTACAAAAGGTACAACAAAAATGGCTACACTTCCTGGCACTCTAACGCTAAACTCAAACTTCACTACTCTTCGCTGAAAATCAAAAACACTAATCTAGAAAGAAAAACGCTTCACCAAAATGGGAAGGAATAACCTGACAAAATTTACCAAAACAAAACACTCACTCAAAATGAGGAGGAAACAGTACTATCTGAATCTTGGACCTAATCTTCCTATACTGACTAAGAAACAAAAATCAATCCCGAAGGATGACAAAACTTTATCCAAAGGAAAGAGACTAACAAACAAAAAACAATCCCATAGGATGAATACAAGCTACAAAAAACTCTCTAATCTTAAACTAAGGCTATGAAACTTACAAAACAATGATACTTGGAACAGACTTGGAACAGACTTGGAACAGGCTTGGGTGCGACGACAGGACGTACGAAGACACTTTGGCACAGGACAAGGGAGACGCAGACAATATATACACCAGGTAATGGGGAACAGGTGGAAACAATCAGGGCGGGGAAGACAATCAGACCGGTGACACATGAGGAAGGGCAAGTGACCTGAAACGAGAGGAGAGTTAACTTTCAAAATAAAACAGGAAATGACAAGACACAACAAAAACCCAGCTTGACCTCACCACGGTGTGACAGTAACTGGGTAAATTGCATCAACGATGACTTCACTTTACAGAGCAAAGCACTCCCTTTAATTACGTGCGTGTGTGCGCATGCATAAGTGCGTGCGCACGTACGTGGGCGGCTTGACGGCCTCTTGATGGAAAGTGTATAGCCCTTAAACAGGAGGGATGCATGGTGACGTCACTCATACGTATGCGTGTGAGTACATGCGCGAGGGCTTGTTCGGATATGGTGCGTGGTGAGTGGCTTGTAGCCTGACCCTTAAACGATGGGGAACGCCAAAGACATTTGATTGTATTGTTGACCCTGTGTTACCTGCACATGACGAAATAAACCTGAAACTTAAATGACTTGACGGCGGAAGACTACGTAATGACGTCACGCATGAGCGTTCGTACCTGGAGAGGTGGTGACCTTTGACAGCGAATGCGCGGCGACGTCACCCGGAACTTGAATTGTTGACGGAACTAAGACCATGATACACAAAGCGTTTCTGTAACAAGTGATTTGTAAAAATACTTATCTGTTAGACATGGCGAAAGCTGGTCGTCGGAGAACCACACGGAAGCGTAGTGCCGCTGCCACCGGCTGATGTGTTGTGGAGCCGGTGTATTTGTCGACGGAGGCGGTGAGTTGGAGAACTGGAACGATGGAGTGTCGTCGGATGTCTCGTCTCTCGTTCTGAAGACGGAGGCGAGCTGGGAGGCGTGATTAATTCAACAGGTGGATTAAAGTTGTATTGTATGTTGACGAGTGAAACAGACTGAACGAGGCTCGCTGGACTGACTCGCTTCTTGAACAGCTTGTGGATCACGGAAAGAGGCGCCTTGTGGACGGAGGCCGAGGAGAAGTTTTAAGCTTCTGTTGCTGGATCTGCTGGCGTGTGTAGATGGAAACTTTAGATGCGGTCGTCCTGGTTTCGTCTGATTATCCTGCGATGGAAGTGAGGCGAAGTTCATGTTCACGATAAGGTGAGTGAATGAATGAACGTTACTCGTAGACCGGTGGTAGCGTGCTTTCCTGAGTCACAATATCAAAGTCACTGTTACGGGAAAACCCTTGAATAAGGTGGGCCGGATTCAAAGCATCAAAGTTTAAGTTGAATTTATTGTTCTTGTACAAGAGGAGCGTTTCGCAGTGCAACACACCAAAAAAAAAAAAATACAGAGAAAAGGGCTCCCTGAGGAGCTCTAACGGTTGGTTCTTATACATTTTTTCTGAAAATGGACAGTCTTTAAATGTATATACAATTCCATCAGTCAATGTCATCAGTCCTTTTCTCTTAAGCATACATTACATCAGAACACTATAACTTCAATTCAGATTTTCTATAGGTTCTTCATTCTGCTGTGGAACAAAGACTAAACAGTGTGTCATTTTCAGCAGGTGCTTCTCCTCTCATGGGCGCGTAGATTAACTCCTAAACTCGCTGAGCTGGAGACACTCATCATACTCGTCCTCATTCTCATATCTAATCACAACCAGTCCTTCAGTCATCTCATACCTCTCAAACTCATCAACTGTGGAGACATGCTGATAGAACAATTGTTGTTTCGTTAGTGTGGTAGTTATCAATCTTTGGATCAATTCTCTCATACATGGAATACAACAACATCCACAAGTGGCCAGGACAGTAATTGCAATTCCTACAGACATGATCAGTACCTTTTAAGATGTTTCCCCATCTCCCAAACATGTCCTCCATCCATTTTGTGATTGGATCTGTGATACCTGAATTATCTGACAGCTTGACTGACAGTGAGGTCAGGAAGCACTTACTTTAGGAATTAAAGTACCTTGTTTTGCTCTGAAAAGCGGATATGAGTTATTATTTTGGGTCTGAGTCATTTTTCCATAGTCATTCTGCTCGGAGAATCGGGTGATTAGTATCAATATGACTAAAAGTATTACTAAAATTCTTATGAACCCCATCATTCCGCATCCCATTCTTCTGAGTGGATGCCATGGATGCTCTGTCATCTTACCTGCAAGGTGCAAGTGACTGTTTCATTTATTACTTATCTGTAGGTATCGGTGCTCGTTTGCAATGTGTCAGGTGTATCCACGTTGTTCTCTCAGCTATACGTACTGCTGTGGGTGTTGCGAGTAGTACTTGAAATGGACCTTCCCACCTTGGAGAACTCCAATTTTTCCATTTGAGCGTTTTGGTAAATATCCATATAATCTACAATTGTTTCTGTCAATTCTGTGTCATCTCCCTTGAAGTTAATCAAAGGTTCTCTGTAAGGTCTGTCATACAAAATTTCAAAAGGTGACAGTCCTGTATTATTAGGTTGTATATGAAGACTCAGCATTACTGCTGGCAAACAGGTTACCCATCCTTTTCCTGTTTCGTCCATGGCTTTCCTAGGTTTAGCCTTGATTGTGCCGTTCGCTCTTTCCACTAGTCCTGCTGATTGTGGATGATAAGAACAATGAAATTTCATTTTAATGGAAAACAGTTCACTCAATTTAGCAATTACATCATTTCTAAAATGTGGTCCATTATCACTATATATGATTTCTGGAAATCCAAATCTTGGTGCAATATGTGTTGCTAAGGCTTTAGTTACTGTTATTGCATAATTTCGTGTGGTTGGAATAACTTCAATCCATTTTGAGTATAAATCTATGATCACTAGACAGTACTTTTTATTTTCACATTTATTTATTCTATGAAATCCATACACATCGCATGAAATGGATAGTGCGCATTTTACCTGGTCTTGATCTTAATCTGCCTTGGAATCCATATGCTGTATATATCTTATTTATTAGCTCATACATCCCCCCCTGTTGATGCATGAGTCAATACCGCTGCAAATCTAAATAAATTTTTTGGAAGTATGTACTTGCCCTCTGGTCATTTCCATAACTCATTATCAGACAATGTTGCCCCCCTATTCGCCCAAGATCGTTTTTCTAATTCAGGTGAGCTGTGTTGCATGTCTTTTAAGATGTCATGGTCAATATGTGTGATCTCTTCAGCCGTGTATATGTCTTCATAATCTTCAGCCGTGTATATGTCTTCATAATCTTGTCTCGCAGCAGCTATCTTTGCTTCCTCATCTGCTTTACGATTTCCTTGTGAAACCAAGTCTATTCCTGTTGTGTGAGCTGCACACTTACATACGGCAATCTGAAGTGGTAATTGTACAGCTTTTAATAAGGCTAAAATCAGATTTGTATGCAAAATTGGTTTATCTGTGGATGTAATCATACCTCTATTTTTCCACTGTTGTGCAAAAACATGCAAGGTATTAAAAGCATATGCATCAGTATAGACAGTTATTCTCTTTCCTTCTCCTAATTGTCATGCCTCAGTTAGAGCAATCAATTCTGCTGCTTGAGCTGAGAGGTGGGATGCAGGTGCTCTAGATTTTAACACCTTATCTATAGTTATTACTGCATATCCACTACTGTTAGTCCCATCTGGGTTCTTTTTACATGATCCATCTACGAACATTACTACATCCGGATTTTGTAACGCCACATCAGTTAAATCCGCTCTTGGCAACACTTTTTCTGTTGTTTCAGCTATCACAAACATGTTTAGCACTTTCTGTTTCATTTGGTAGTAGCATAGCTGGATTTAAAATTGTACACATTTCAATAGTTAGATGAGGCTGAGAGAGTAGGATAGTCATACAATTAAGACGTCGAGCTGGAGACATGAAGGCTATTTTTGACTGCGTCAATAGAGCGTCTACAGCATGTGACACCCTCAATGTCAATGGATGGAACAAGACAATTGCAGCTGAACTCTGTATTGCTAAGGCTGCGGCCTGTACAGCTTGCAGATACTGCGGCATTGCTCTGGCTATTGGATTACGAATAGTATGCCACAGGTCTAAGTTTTCCTCAAAAGGTTAGGTTAGGGTTAGGGGTTAGGGGTTACACACTGGTCATAAATCTACTTCTAGCATTTGTATACATTTGTATAAATGGCTTCTTATAATCCGGGAGTGCTAAAACTCCTGAACCCACTAGCAATTGTTTTACTTGTACAAACGCATGTTCTCCCTCTGGAGTCCATGTGATCACATCTTTAGCGGTCATGGGTTGATCATAGATAAGCATTTGAAGTGGATGTATTACTTCAGCATAATTTGCAATCCATGCTCTACAGAAATTAGTTATTCCTAAAAATGACCTCTTTTTTTTTTTTTTTTAGTCTGTGGTTTGGGTGTATGCAATATCACTGTTTTTCTATTTTCATCTAGATGTTTACCTTCAAGAGAGATATTAAACCTAGATATTTCACCACTTCTTTCCATAATTGCAATTTATTTTTGCTTACTTTGTGACCCTGTTCTGGTAAGTATTTTAAAAGAGCAACAGTGTCAGTTTTGCAATCCTGTTCATTTTCAGAGGCTAGCAAAATATCAATGTTCAATAACAGCTGACTTCCTCTTGGGAGTAAATTGTGATAAGTTAGATGACATTGCCATTGAAAAGATGGTCAGACTTTCATAATATCCTCGTGGGAGTCTTGTAAATGTATACCTTTTACCTCTATACTGAAAAGCAAACCAAAATTGTTCTTCTTTATGAAGTGGTATAGAGAAAAATGCATTAGCTAAATCTACCACTGTAAAATATTTAGCTTTTGAATTGAGTTCATTTAACCGAGTGTGTGGGTCTGGTACCACCGCTATTCCTAGTTTCGTCATCAGATCCCTTCCTAAGAGGCTAACGGGACACCGTTGTGATGACGCCACTGAAGCCAGTATACTTTTCTTTGTTTTAGGATCACTTATTTTTAGTGGTTTCGTCAACGGTTCAATAGTTACATACCCTGTGGCCGACCAAACTCTCAAACCGCTATTAAGCTGCAAAGGAAAATGTGTTCCATTTTCGCTACATCGCACAACCGTTCTGCAGGCTCCTGTCGACCTCTGCCTCATCATGTGTTGCTGTACTCGTATCTGTAATGTCATCAGCATGACAGCCAATTATAGCAACAATGGAAATTAATGGAGTGATTCTGTATAATGTTCCCTAGAGGAAGCATATATAGACTGAATAGAAGTGGTCCCAGTACAGAACCTTGTGGGACTCCATGACAGACTTTGGTATGCATGGGGGATTCATCATTGACGTGAACAAACTGAGATTTATCTAAGAAATACGACTTAAACCAGCTTAGGGCGGTTCCTTTGATGCCAATTTGATGTTCCAGTCTCTGTAAAAGAATTTGATGGTCTATGGTGTCAAATGCAGCACTAAGATCTAACAGGACAAGTATAGAGATGAGTCCTTTGTCTGATGCCATTAGGAGATCGTTTGTGACTTGGACTAGTGCGGTCTCTGTTCTATGATGCACTCTAAATCCTGACTGAAAATCCTCGACTAAACTGTTCTTATGAAGAAATTCACACAGCTGATTAGCTACAGCTTTCTCAGGTAACTTAGAAAGAAATGGAAGGTTTGATATCGGTCTATAATTGGCTGAAACTGGAGAGAGTTTATAAATATATATATATATATATATATATATATATATATATATATATATATAAAGCTTTATTGCAGACACAGTCCATGTAACACATCATACACTAGAATTATTTGCTGGTGGTCAGGGTCAGCAGACATCGTGTATGGACGCGCAGCAGATCCATCAATCAGCAGGCTGAGGTTCTCTTTGGCAAGGAACTTGTCCTGGAGCCCGACTTCGCTGCTCCAATGCCCATCCCTGATGAGTACGAGCACCCTGACAAGGAGGAGCTCCTTGTTGTGGAGTATGCCATGTGCCAATCCACCAGCTTCACTGCTAGGGACTACTATGTGCAGAAAGGTACAGTACTTAATCACACACTTAAACAGTATTAGAACACATGAAGCAAGGTTATCCTTAGTAATCCATAGTTTTTCATGCATATTCTAGGAATGATGATGAAGATGGTATAAAGTTAACTGTTAAAAGCATGATGCAAAGAAACCCTGGATATTATTGAATGAATCCACAGGTGGTTGTTGTAACTACAAAGACACTTTTGTGATCCATACATATCTATATTTGCAGTTGAGGAAGAGCAGTCACGTGAGGAGGAGGAGTCAGAGTTGGCTGAGGAGCAAGGTGAAGTTGAGGAGATGGCAGATGAGGGACATGGCATGTCTTCAGAGTCAGAGGAGGATCCTATCGACAGCATCTGGAGGAGGAGGATAGTCCTGCTCTGAAAGATGTGCTCATGAGCCAGACTGAATCCAAGACGACCCCATCCGTGGCGGTCTCACCATTCCTCTGCCCAACTTGAACTCCAAGTCCATCTCGACCTTCACTGCAAAGGAGGAGAAAAGGGCCAACTACAGGGTAACAGTAATGCCAGAAGTAACGGCTCACCTGAAAGTGCTGTCGGAGACACCGTTTCCAGAGGCTCCTACGCTGCCAACATCCCTGCCACCACCAGATCGACCTCAAGTGCAGTACCAACACCTTCATCACAAGCCTGGAAAGTTGGTAAGTTGTCATAAGCACTTCATTTCACCTGTCAAATATGGAAAGCAAATAGCACACACGTCATATACGACAGTGGAGAGGAAGCCGTAGGCACGAGGCAACTATTAATCTCCTGTATGTTTTTTGGCAGATTTATTATTAGTGTGGAGGCCCAGAAGGTGCCCGCACTATTGTTCTTCAAATCTTTATTATTATTATTAGCGTGGGGGCCCAGAAGGCATTTTTCCCCATGTCTTCGCAGGGGCTTCATTTGGTCTCTCTCTCTCTCTCTGGGCATTTCCAACTGAGTCTCACAGGTACGCCTAACTGCTCTGCTGATTAGGGCCCAGCTGTTGGCCCTGGTTGCTTGGCAACCTCAAGCCTGCCTGAGGGAGTAGAGGGGGAGGGGCTATTTTTTGTATTAATACTGAATTTACTGAGCAGTATCAATAATATTGGATGGGGGCGACGGGGCCAGAGTCAGGCACACTCAAAATTTCTTTAGGAATTTTTCTAGTTTGTAACTAGTATCCACAGAGAGGAAAAAAGGAGGGGAGTCAGATTTTGACAGGTCACAATTTACACCTGTCACAATCGGACTCCCCTCTTATATTAAAAATGCAAGATGTAACGCCAACAATTGTCACTTTGCTAGCATACTTTGATATCTGCTACTTATGTATAAAGTTATTTATAACTAGCATCAACAGAGAGGAAAAAAGGAGTGGAGGGAGATTATGACGGGTCACAATTTACACCTGTCAGAATCTGACTCCCCTCTCATATAAAAAAATGCAAGATGTAATACTCACCATTTTCACTTTGCTAGCTTACATTGACATCTGCTACTTATGTATAAAGTTATTTGTAACTAGTGTTAACAGAGAGGAAAAAAGGAGGGGAGTCATATTATGACCGGTCGCAATTCATACCTGTCACAATCTGACTTCCCACTTATATTAAAAATGCAAGATGTAACGCCAACAATTGTCACTTTGCTAGCATACTTTGACCTCTGCAACTTATGTATAAAGTTATTTGTAACTAGTATGAACAGAGAGGAAAAAAGGAGGGGAGTCAGATTTTGACGGGTCACAATTTGCACCTGTCACAATCTGACTCCCCTCTCTTACATTAAAAATGCAAAATGTAACGCCAACGATTGTCACCTTACTAGCTTACTTTGACATCTGCTACTCATGTATAAAGTTATTTGTAACTAGTGTTAACAGAGAGGAAAAAAGGAGGGGAGTCAGATTTTGACAGGTCACAATTTACACCCGTCACAATCTGACTCCCCTCTTTATATCAAAAATGCCAGATGTAACGCCAAGAATTGTCACTTTTCTAGCTTACATTGACATCTGCTACTTATGTATAAAGTTATTTGTAACTCGTGTTAACAGAGAGGAAAAAAGGAGGGGAGTCAGATTTTGACGGGTCACAATTTACACCTGTCACAATCTGACTCCCCTCTAATATTAAAAATGCAAGATGTAACGCCAACAATTGTCACCTTACTAGCTTACTTTGACATCTGCGACTTATGTATAAAGTTATTTGTAACTAGTGTTAACAGAGAGGAAAAAAGGAGGGGAGTCAGATTTTGACAGGTCACAATTTACACCCGTCACAATCTGACTCCCCTCTTTATATCAAAAATGCCAGATGTAACGCCAAGAATTGTCACTTTTCTAGCTTACTTTGACATCTGCTACTTATGTATAAAGTTATTTGTAACTAGTGTTAACAGAGAGGAAAAAAGGAGGGGAGTCAGATTTTGACAGGTCACAATTTACACCTGTCACAATCTGATTCCCCTCTTATATAAAAAATGCAAGATGTAATACCTGCCATTTTCACTTTGCTAACTTACTTTGACATCTGCTACTTATGTATGAAGTTATTTGTAACTAGTGTTTACAGAGAGGAAAAAAGGAGGGCAGTCAGATTTTGACGGGTCACAATTTACACCTGTCACAATCTGATTCCCCTCTCATATAAAAAAATGCAAGATGTAATACCCACCATTTTCACTTTGCTAGCTTACATTGACATCTGCTACTCATGTATAAAGTTATTTGTAACTAGTGTTAACAGAGAGGAAAAAAGGAGGGGAGTCAGATTTTGACGGGTCACAATTTACACCCGTCACAATCTGACTCCCCTCTTATATTAAAAATGAAGATGTAACGCCAATAATTTTCACTTTGCTAGCTTACTTTGACATCTGCTACTTATGTATAAAGTTAGTTAGAACTAGTGTTAACAGAGAGGAAAAAATGAGGGGAGTCAGATTTTGACGGGTCACAATTTACACCTGTCACAATCTGACCTCCCTCTTATATCAAAAAATGCAAGGTGTAATGCCAACAATTTTCACTTTGCTAGCATACTTTAACATCTGCTACTTGTGTATGAAGTTATTTGTAACTAGTATCAACAGAGAGGAAAAAAGGAGGGGAGTCAGACTTTGACGGATAACAATTTAAATGTCAAGCTACAGAAAGAATTTATAGCTAGAAACATAGGAAAATGTGTTGGCGTCGCATAGATACCACTGCTGAAGCAATCAATATTATAGGTTTGGCCTCAGACACAAAGATTCAGACCCAATCACGAATATTTCAGCTTTTGGATATGACACACCGTTTGGCATATTTCGCCACGTCTTCGGAGGGGCTTCATTTGGTCTGTCTGTCTGTCTCTGTCTGTCTGTCTGTCTGTCTGTCTCTCTCTCTCTGTCTCTCTCTCTCTCTCTCTCTCTCTCTCTCTCTGGGCGTTTCCAAATGAGTGTCACAGGAGGGAGTAGAGGGGGGAGGAGCTATTTTTTGTATTAATACTGAATTTACTGAGAAGTATCAATAATAGTGAATGGGGGCGACAGGGCCAGAGTCAGGCACACTCAAAATTCCTTAAGGAATTTTTCTAGTTTGTAACTAGTATCAAGAGAGAAATAAAAGGAGGGGAGTCAGATTTTTTCAGGTCTCAGTTTACATCTGACAAAATCTGACTCCCCTCTTATATCAAAATGCAGGATGCAACGTCACCAATCTTCACTCTGCTGCCATGTTGTGATCTCTGCTACTTATGTATAAAGTTAATTGTAACTAGTATCAACAGAGAGGACAAAAGGAGGGGAGTCAGATTTTTTCGGATCACAATTTACATCCAACAAAATATGACTCCACTCTCATATTAAAAAATGCAAGATTTAACGGCAAGCATTTTCACTTTGTTCATATACTTTGACCCCTGCTACTTATGTATAAAGTTATTTATACTCTCTCTCTCTCTCTCTCTCTCTCTCTCTCTCTCAATGTAAGGCAGTTCGATATCCCTTAGAGTCTGCATAAAATGGGGCCTAAGGTCTTATTGTTCTGTCAATCATTATCTCTCTTACACCTTTTCTTTGGATGTTACTAACTACACCTCTTCCCCGGAGTTTTTTTGCTTTCTCGTCCAGCAGGTTCTCATGGATCGTGGCTGCCGCCGTGGTCTGCTGCTGACGTCCACCATATTTAGCATTACATTCCATATATAGTCATTATTGCTACCATCTCCACTACAGCTTTGTTGGTTAATGACTTATTGCTGCTGTGCATCTGTGTCTCTCTATCTCTATCACAGATTCCACTGCTACTGCAATCACCTTACCATTTATTGTAATTCATTGTAATTGTACGACATGTTTGTGTTGATTGTTCTGTACATGTGACATCCATTGCACGTCTGTCCGTCCTGGAAGAGGGATCCCTCCTCTGTGGCTCTTCCTGAGGTTTCTTCCACATTTTTTCCCTGTTAAAAGGTTTTTTTTTGTGGGCAAGTTTTTCCTCACTGGAACCGAGGGTCTAAGGACAGAGGGTGTCACTCCCTGTACAGATTGTAAAACCCTCTGAGGCAAAATGTGTTTTGTGACTTTGGGCTATACAAATAAAATTTGATTTGATTTGATTTGATTTATTTGTAACTAGTGTTAACAGAGAGGACAAAAGAAGTGGAGTCAGATTTTTTCGAGTCACAATTTACATCTGACAAAATCTGACTCCCTTTTATATTAAAAAGGCGAGATGTAATACCAAACCATTTTCACTCTGCTAGCATACTTTGACCTCTGCTACTTATGTATAAAGTTATTTGTAACTAGTATCAAGAGAGAGGAAAAAAGGAGGGGAGTCAGATTTCTTCAGGTCACAATTTCCAGTATTTTCCAGTAAAGTATGCTAGAAAGTGAAAATGGTTGGTGTTACATCTTACATTTTTAATATATGAGGGGAGTCAGATTGTGACAGATGTAAATTCTGACCTGAGAAAATCTGACTCCCCTCCTTTTTTCCTCTCTGTTGATACTAGTTACAAATAACCTTATGCATAGGTAGCAGAGGTGAAAGTATGTTAGCAAAGTGAAAATGGTTGGCGTTACATCTTGCATTTTTGATACAAGACGGGAGGCAGATTTTGTCAGATGGAAATTGTGACCTGAAGAAATCTGACTCTCCTCCTTTTTTCCTCTCTGTTGATACTAGTTACAAATAACTTTATCAATAAGTAACCAGCAGAGTGAAGATTGCTGGCATTACATCTTGCATGTTTAACATAAGAGGGGAGTCAGATTGTGACAGGTGTAAATTGTGACCCAAAAAAATCTGACTCCCCTCCTTTTTTCCTCTCCATTGATACCAGTCACGGACAACTTTGTACATAAGACTTCAAGGTATGTCAGCAAAGTGAAAATGGTTGGCGGTACAGCTTGCATTTTTGATATAAGAGGGGAGTCAGATTGTGACAGGTGTAAATTGTGACCCAAAAAATTCTGACTGACTAGTTACAAATAACTTTATCAATAAGTAGCAGAGGTCAAAGTATGCTAGCAAAGTGAAAATTGTTGGTGTTACATCTTGCATTTTTAATATAGGAGGGGAGTCAGATTCTGATAGGCGTAAATTGTGACCTGAAAAAATCTGACTCCCCTCCTTTTTTCCCTCTCTGTTGATACTAGTTACAAATAACTTTATACACAAGTAGCAGAGGTCAAAGTATGCCAGCAAAATGAAAATGGTTGGCGTTAAATTGAATGGCATTTTTAATATCAGAGGGGAGTCAGATTTCGATACATGGAATTTGTGACCTGAAAAAGATTCCAGAACAAATCACCAATCTGGAACAAAAACCAGAACAAAACATCATATTCTGGGATGTGGTCATTTTCCAGAATGTTAACATCCAGTACACGGGAACATTCCAGAACAATACATCATATTCTGGGATGTTGACATGTCCCAGAATCTTAGGTCCAGAACATGGCAACATTCCAGAACAGGTCATCATGTTCCAGAATGTCATCATGTTCTGGAACGTGACACCATTCCAGAACAAATCACCAATCGAGATCAAATCATCACATACTGGGATGTTGTCATGTTCCACAATGTTAACATCCAGAACACGGCAACATTCCAAAAGAAGACATCATAGTCTGGGATGTTGTAATGTTCCAGAATGTTCACATTCAGAACACTGCAATATTCCAGAACAAGACATCATGTTTCAGAATGTTAACATGTTCTGGAACATGACAACTTTCGAGAACAAAGCAACATTCCAGAACAGGACGTCATATTCTGGGATGTTGTCATGTTCCAGAATGTTGAGATCCAGAACAGGGCAAGATTCCAGAACAAGACATCACGTTCCAGAATGTTATCATGTTCTGGAACAAAAGAATCAAAAATTCTGAACAATAACAACAATAACAGTCAGAAATAATCATGTGATTCAGGTCTACTTGATAGCCTTTGCTGTGCAGTGGAACAGCCGCATGGCATCACTACTATGTGCAGAAAGGTACAGTACTTAATCACAAACTTAAACAGTATTAGAACACATGAAGCAAGGTTATCCTTAGTAATCCATAGTTTTTCATGCATATTCTAGGAATGATGATGAAGATGGTATAAAGTTAACTGTTAAAAGCATGACGCAAAGAAACCCTGCATATTATTGAATGAATCCACAGATGGTTGTTGTAACTACACAGACACTTGTGATCATACAATTACATATTGGCAGTTGAGGAAGAGCAGTCACATGAGGAGATAGGATAACACCTGCTACTGCCAGCCAAAGACAAACAGCTAATACTGCTGAGGACCTCAAGGCCCACATGTGACTTCATGTAACCTTGTATAATGTCTGTGTGTGTGTTTGTGCTTTTATTATATTCCATTTAAAAGTATAGTAGTAATAGAAAATTCCATAACACAGAAGACTAAGTTTGGTTAGATGAGGTACCCTCAGGCAGCACAGGTGGCAGAGGACAGTTGTCTGGTCTATCTCCTCCTCAAAATGTCAAAAACCGAGCGGCGGCCAACCAGCTCTCCTCCACCAGCAAGGTCACGGCTTGTTTGAAGGGGCAGTATAAAAGGACTGCAGACCGAATCCGAGACGACCCCATCCTTGGCGGTCTCGCCATTCCTCTGCCCAACTTGAACTCCAAGTCCATCTCGACCTTCACTGCAAAAGAGGAGGAAAGGGCCAACTACAGGGCAACAGTGATGCCAAAAGTAACGCCTCACCTGAAAGTGCTGTCGGAGACACTGTTTCCAGAGGCTCCTGCACTGGCAACATCCCTGCCACCTCCAGATCGACCTCAAGTGCAGTACCAGCACCTTCATCACAAGGCTGGAAAAAGGCGTGTTGAGAAGTGGAGGTAAGTTGTCATAAGCACTTCATTTCAACTGTCAGCTATGGAAAGCAAATAGCACACACGTCATATCAGTACTCATCATCACATGTGTTTTATGTTTCCAGGTTATTTGTTGACGAACCAGAGCCAGAACCAACTCCTGTGACCCGGCCCATTCAGCGAAAGCCTACCTCGTCCACCTACATTCAGCCAAAGCCTGCTGCGTCCACCTACAAACCACCCGCTGTCTCAGCAGCACCCGTACTCCTGGTTCTTCCTGCACAGCCACAGGCTCCCTCCATCACGTTTCATGGGTCATCATGCAGTAAAAGCTTTGTGCCTGTAGCACAGCCCCCTGCACCAACAATAAAGCCATACATGCCAAATAAGTCCTTGCGGCCATGTGGGGCTTGCCATGTGCATCAGTGTGGTGGAAAGCGCAAGAGGTACACACCCTCCAAAGACAAAGCAGCTGGAAGCATCCAGAAAATCTTTTCCTATTGCCCATCAACAAGAAAATCTACCACCTCTGGATTTGAAGATGTGGTTTATGTTAGATTTGAACACTTCAAAAGTGTGGTGGATGTAGAGCTGGAAAAGAGGAGAAACAATTGAATACCTGTGACTTACCTGTGTGATGCCACTTCTCCTGTGCCATCTGTGAGAAAGAGGAAAAAAAGCCTGTTTGTTTTTTTTTTTTTTGTTTGATGCTCTTAAAGTGTTTCAAAGTGTTTCAAAATGTTTCAAAG
Organism: Nibea coibor; assembly: GCA_023373845.1. NCBI lineage: Eukaryota > Metazoa > Chordata > Actinopteri > Sciaenidae > Nibea > Nibea coibor. Next base: position 66,679 of record JALLKU010000176.1, on the reverse strand, counting down.
TGTTTTAGCAAGTAGAGCTATACAGTCCGTTTATTTATATAGTTAAAAATTGGACTTTGTAGTTTAATTTAAGAATGTTCTTGTCTTTTTTTAATTTACATTGTTAAAAATGCACTTTGTAGTTTTTTTTTATACAAACATGTTCTGATCCATTGTCCAATCTGTTTCAATCTTACACAATCAGTTTAAATACTCTTTATGGTTAGTTTCAAAGGAGCCAGGTCTCCCTTGCCCGGACGTGGGTTACCGGGGCCCCCCCCTGGAGCCAGGCCTGGGGGAGGGGCTCGCTGGCGAGCGCCTGGTGGCCGGGCCTTTACCCATGGGGCCCGGCCGGGCACAGCCCGAAAGGGTGACATGGGCCCCCCTTCCCATGGGCCCACCACCTGTGGGAGGGATCTCAGGGGGCGGGTGCGTAGGGAGTTGGGCGGCAGTCGGAGGCGGGGACCCTGGCGGTCTGACCCCCGGCTGCAGAAGCTGGCTCTAGGGACATGGAACATCACCTCTCTGGCGGGGAAGGAACCTGAGCTGGTGCGCGAGGTTGAGAGGTACCGGCTAGATATAGTCGGGCTCGCCTCGACGCACAGTTTGGGCTCTGGAACCAGTTTCCTCGAGAGGGGTTGGATGCTCTACCACTCTGGAGTTGCCCCCGGTGAGAGGCGCAGAGCAGGGGTGGGAATGCTTGTTTCCCCCCGGCTAGGCGCCTGTACATTGGGGTTCACCCCGCTGGATGAGAGGGTAGCTTCCCTTCGCCTTCGGGTGGGGGGACGGGTCCTGACTGTTGTCTGTGCCTATGCACCGAACAGCAGCTCAGAGTACCCGCCCTTTTTGGGGACCTTGGAGGGGGTGCTGGAGAGCGCTCCCTCTGGGGACTCCCTCATCCTCCTGGGGGACTTCAATGCTCACGTGGGCAGCGACAGTGAGACCTGGAGTGGCGTGATTGGGAGGAACGGCCCCCCTGACCTGAACCCAAATGGTGTTTTGTTGTTGGACTTCTGTGCTCGCCATGGATTGTCTATAACAAACACCATGTTCAAACACAAGGGTGTCCATATGTGCACATGGCACCAGGATGCCCTCGGCCGCAGTTCGATGATCGACTTTGTAGTTGTGTCGTCGGATTTGCGGCCATGTGTTTTGGACACTCGGGTGAAGAGAGAGGCGGAGCTGTCAACTGATCACCACCTGGTGGTGAGTTGGCTCCGATGGTGGGGAGGACAGCGGTCAGACCTGGCAGGCCCAAACGTTCTGTGCGGGTTTGCTGGGAACGTCTGGCTGAATCCCCTGTCAGAAAGAGCTTTAACTCTCACCTCCGGGAGAGCTTCGCTCACGTCCCGGGGGAGGTGGGGGACATTGAGTCCGAGTGGACCTTGTTCCGTGCCTCCATTGTCGAGGCAGCTGATCGGAGCTGTGGCCGCAAGGTGGTCGGTGCCTGTCGCGGCGGCAACCCCCGAACCCGCTGGTGGACACCGGTGGTGAGGGATGCCGTCAAGCTGAAGAAGGAGGCCTACAGAACCTTTTTGGCCTGTGGGACCCCTGAAGCAGCTGACGGGTATCGACATGCCAAGTGGAACGCAGCTTCCACGGTCGCAGAGGCAAAAACTCGGGCGTGGGAGGAGTTTGGTGAGGCCATGGAGAATGACTTTCGAACGGCTTCGAGGAGGTTTTGGACCACTATCTGGAGGCTCAGGCGGGGAAAGCAGTGCACTGTCAACACTGTGTTCAGTGGGGGCGGGGTGCTGCTGACCTCGTCTGGGGATGTCCTGGGTCGGTGGAGGGAATACTTCGAAGACCTCCTCAATCCCACCAACATGTCTTCCACTGAGGAAGTAGAGTCTGGGGACCCCGTGGTGGGCTCGCCAATCTCTGGGGCTGAAGTCGCCGAGGTAGTCAAAAAGCTCCTCGGTGGCAGGGCCCCAGGGGTGGATGAGATTCGCCCGGAGTTCCTCAAGGCTCTGGATGTTGTGGGGCTGTCTTGGTTGACACGTCTCTGCAACATCGCGTGGACATCGGGGGCAGTGCCTCTGGACTGGCAGACCGGGGTGGTGGTTCCCCTCTTCAAAAAGGGGGATTGGAGGGTGTGCTCCAACTATAGGGGGATCACACTTCTCAGCCTCCCTGGGAAGGTCTTTTCGGGGGTCCTGGAGAGGAGGGTCCGCAAGATTGTCGAACCTCGGATCCAGGAGGAGCAGTGTGGTTTTCGTCCTGGTCGTGGAACTGTGGACCAGCTCTATACCCTCAGCACGGTCCTGGAGGGTGCATGGGAGTTTGCCCAACCAGTCTACATGTGCTTTGTGGACTTGGAGAAGGCATTCGACCGTGTCCCCCGGGAAACCCTGTGGGGGGTGCTCCGGGAGTATGGGGTCCCGGACCCGTTAATACGGGCTGTCCGGTCCCTGTACTCTCGGTGTCAGAGCTTGGTCCGCATCGCCGGCAGTAAGTCGGACTTGTTTCCGGTGAGAGTTGGACTCCGCCAGGGCTGCCCTTTGTCACCGATTCTATTCATAACCTTTATGGACAGAATTTCTAGCCGCAGTCAGGAGCGTGACCTTCAGCTCTCTCTGGAGCGGTTCGCAGCCGAATGTGAAGCGGCTGGGATGAGAATCAGCACCTCTAAATCCGAGGCCATGGTTCTCAGCCGGAAAAGGGTGGAGTGCAGTCTCCAGGTCGGGGTTGAGATCCTGCCTCAAGTGGAGGAGTTCAAGTATCTCGGGGTCTTGTTCACGAGTGAGGGAAGGACGGAACGTGAGATTGACCGGCGGATCGGTGCAGCTTCTGCAGTGATGCGGACTCTGCGCCGGTCCGTCGTGGTGAAGAGAGAGCTGAGCCGAAAGGCGAAGCTCTCGATTTACCAGTCAATCTACGTTCCTACCCTGACCTATGGTCATGAACTTTGGGTAGTGACCGAAAGAATGAGATCGCGGATACAAGCGGCCGAAATGAGTTTCCTTCGCGGAGTGGCTGGGCTCTCCCTTAGAGATAGGGTGAGAAGCTCGGCCATCCGCGAGGAGCTCGGAGTAGAACCGCTGCTCCTCCGCATCGAGAGGAGCCAGTTGAGGTGGCTCGGGCATCTAGTGAGGATGCCTCCTGGACGCCTCCCTGGTGAGGTGTTCCGGGCACGTCCCTCAGGGAGGTGGCCCCGGGGAAGACCCAGGACACGCTGGAGGGACTATGTCTCTCGGCTGGCCTGGGAACGCTTTGGGGTCCCCCTGGGGGAGCTGGACGAAGTGGCTGGGGAGAGGGAAGTCTGGGTCTCCCTGCTAAAGCTGCTGCCCCCGCGACCCGCCCTAGACGGATAAGCGGAAGAAGACGGACGGACGGACGGTTAGTTTATGTTCAGTTAATCTGTTTGTCATACATGTCCTCGTGCTGTTTGTTTGTCTTTGTCTGCTCCATGTTTAACTAAATGTTAGTAAATGTTGTCTCTCTCATCTTGTCTCGTCATCTCACTCGTGGCCTGAACCTTGACGTGCTGAGTGAGCTTTAAAACTAATCAGGTGGCGCAAGCATCCCGGTGGCATGTGCCCCCCCACCATGGTCGGCTGCTGTGGTTGCTGCAGGTAGGCAGCAGGTGGCGCTGGCATCTCGGTGGAAGATGCCCCTGCCACGGTGACCTGCTGTGGTTGCTGTAGTTGGGCAGCAGGTGGCACTAGCATCCCGGTGCCAGGCGCCCCTGCTGCGTTGACCTGCTGTGGTGGCAGCAGGTGGCACCAGCATCCCGGTGCTGGACACCCCCGCTGCAGTCTGCTGCTGTTGTTGTTGCAAGTGGGCAGCAGGTGGCACTGGCATCCTGGTGCCGGACACCTCCGCCATGGTCAGCTGCTTGCAGGTGGGCAGCGGGTGGTGCTGGCATCCCGGTGCCGGACACCCCCGCTGCAGTCAGCCGCTAAGGTTGCTGCAAGTGGGCGGCAGAGAGTTAGCGAGTTAGCGGTTTAGCGTGTTTCAGGGCTGAGAGTTAGCAGCTCAGGTTGACTGATACTCGAGTTATATCAGTCAGTTAGCAGCTCAGGTTGACTGATACTCGAGCCTAAAAGTATTAGAAAGTCGTGTCTGTGTTTGTTCGGGTAGGTTTCTTTGATACGGGCATGGTACTAACTGTGGAGATAAGTCTGCAAAGTGAGGTGACTATTGTTTTGTTTTGAAGGTAACTGGGTAAATTGCATCAACGATGACTTCACTTTACAGAGCAAAGCACTCCCTCTAATTACGTGTGTGTGTGCGCGTGCATGAGTTCGTGCGCACGTACGTGGGCGGCTTGTGATGGAAAATGAATAGCCCTTAAACAGGAGGGATGCATGGTGACGTCACTCGTACGTGTGCGTGTGAGTACATGCGCGAGGGCTTGTTCGGATATGGTGCGTGGTGAGTGGCTTGTAGCCAACCTCTTGGTCGAAAGTGATTTGACCCTTAAACGATGGGGAACGCCAAAGACATTTGATTGTATTGTTGACCCTGTGTTACCTGCACATGACGAAATAAACCTGAAACTTAAATGACTTGACGGCGGAAGACTACGTAATGACGTCACGCATGAGCGTTCATACCTGTGTACATGAGGGGTGAGAGGTGGTGACCTTTGACAGCGAATGCGCGGCGACGTCACCTGGAACTTGAATTGTTAACGGAACTAAGACCATGATACACTGAATGCTTTTGTAACAAGTGATTTGTAAAAACATTTATCTGTTAGACATGGCGAAGGCTGGTCGTCGGAGAACCACACGGAAGCGTAGTGCCGCTGCCACCGGCTGACGTTGTGTTGTGGAGGCGGTGTATTTGGGAAGATGGCGACGGGCCTGAGTTGTTGACGGAGGCGGTGAGTTGGAGAACTGGAACGATGGAGTGTCGTTGGATGTCTCGTCTCTTGTTCTGAAGACGGAGGTGAGCTGGGAGGCGTGATTAAAGTTGTATTGTATGTTGACGAGTGAAACTGACTGACTTGCTTCTTGATCAGCTTTTGGATCACGGGAAGAGGCGCCTCGTTGACGAAGGCCGAGGAGAAGTTTTAAGCTTCTGTTGCTGGATCTGCTGGCGTGTGTCGATGGAAACTTTAGATGCGGTCGTCCTGGTTTCGTCTGATTATCCTGCGATGGAAATGAGGCGAAGTTCATGTTCACGATAAGGTGAGTGAATGAATGAACGTTACTCGTAGACGGGTGGTAGCGTGCTTTCCTGAGTCACAACATCAAAGTCACTGTTACGGGAATTTTTTAAAGAAAACCCTTGAATAAGGAGGACCGGATTCAAAGCATCAAAGTTTAAGTTGAATTTATTGTTATTGTACAAGAGGAGCGTTTCGCAGTGCAACACACCAAACAAAAAAAATTAGAGAAAAGTGCTCCCTGAGGAGCTCTAACGGTTGGTTCTTATACATTTTTTTCTGAAAATGGGCAGTCTCAACCATTGCAGTTGTTAACAGACAATTTGCATATATAGCTTGCAAACTGTTAGTCTTCAACATGCCCCCTCTTTAAATGTCACCTCTCTTCTCTGTGTCTGTACCTTTGTTCCTAAACTTTACCTAACCCTGCCAGTCTCAGTAACATCAAAAAGAAGTGCACTCAAGGCATGCAACTAATGGGAAATCACATCAACATTGTAAAAGTTAAACCATCATTGCACTTAAGACATGTAATATATGGGAACACACAAACGTAAGCATTTAAATAGCAGTGCAGTCCCAATTTTTATAACATTTCCCCCCTGTTTGTACTATTTCTAGAAAGGTACAAAATATAATTATAAGAATAAAATTAATCAGTGTTCAATAGTTGTTACAAGTAATCATCGATGGTGCGGGAGCGAAAAACCTGTCTGGCAGTTCTTTAACATTCTTATTGTTTCATACTATGACTTTCTAGACAGGAAAATTCTCCACACGGCCCCGCTGCCCCGGCGGCCACTAACTTGTGTTAGTACTTGTTACAATCAGTATACTTAATCACTCATAAAGATGTAAAATATAAATGCAAAAAATATTAATTCAGATAACAGCAAATGTATACATACATTTATGAATCTAATAAGGAAAAAAATAAAAGCGGGCTCATCGTCTCATTGGACCCTCTTTCCCTGCCTACGGGTGTTGTCCCTAAAATGAGAAATAAACAAAAAGCCTTTAAATGCAATTTGTCATCAGTCCTTTTCTCTTAAGCATACATTACATCAGAACACTATAACTTCAATTCAGATTTTCTATAATTTCTTCATTCTGCTGTGGAACAAAGACTGAACAGTGTGTCATTCTCAGCAACTGCTTCTCCTCTCATGGACGCGTAGATGAACTTCTATACTCGCTGAGCTGGAGACACTCATCATACTCGTCCTCATTCTCATATCTAATCACACCCAGTCCTTCAGTCATCTCATACCTCTCAAACTCATCAACTGTGGAGACAGGCTGATAGAACAATTGTTGTTTCGTTAGTGTGGTAGTTATCAATCTTTGTATCAGTTCTCTCATACATGGAATACAACAACATACACAAGTGACCAGGACAGTAATTGCAATTCCTTCATACATGATCAGTACCTTTTAAGATGTTTCCCCATCTCCCAAACATGTCCTCCATACATTTTGTGATTGGATCTGTGATACCTGAATTATCTGACAGCTCGTCTGACAGTGAGGTCAGTCCTTCCAGTGTCTTTGTGATGCTGCCATCACGTGCTGTGTTATTTGGGATGATGGTACAACATAGATATCCAAAAGTCTTACACACACCTCCTTTTTCATTTAAGTGCCTTGTTACACATAGGTACTTGTCTGCCCCAGCTAAGGCTTCCTGATTCGTCCGTCCACACAGTGCTACATCACAAAAATCAATTTTAGCCACACAGGGAGACTCCCAGTGTTTGCAATAAATAGTTACTTTAGGGATTAAAGTACCTCGGTTTGCTCTGAAAAGCGGATATGAGTTATTATTTTGGGTCTGAGTCATTTTTCCATAGTCATTCTGCTCGGAGAATCGGATGATTAGTATCAATATGACTATTAAAAGTATTACTAAAATTCTTATGAACCCCATCAATCACGTTCCCATTCTTCTGAATGGGTGCCATGGATGCTCTGTCATCTCACCTAAGGTGCAAGTGACTGTTTCATTTATTACTTATCTGTGGGTATCGGTGCTCGTTTGCAATGCGTCAGGTGTATCCACATTGTTCTCTCAGCTATACGTACTGCTGTAGGTGTTGCGAGTAGTACTTGAAATGGACCTTCCCACCTTGGAGAACTCCAATTTTTCCGTTTGAGCGTTTTGGTAAATATCCAATCTCCTGGCTCCACAGGTATCTCTTGGTCAGGGACTGGCTCTGTGGGTGAGAGAACTGTAGACCTAGTTTCTTTGTTTTTCAACATTTTGCTTATATAATCTACAATTGTTTCTGTCAATTCTGTGTCATCTCCCTTGAAGTTAATCAAAGGTACTCTGTAAGGTCTGCCATACAAAATTTCAAAAGGTGACAGTCCTGTATTATTAGGTTGTATATGAAGACTCAGCATTACTGCTGGCAAACAGGTTACCCATCCTTTTCCTGTTTCGTCCATGGCTTTCCTAAGTTTAGCCTTGATTGTGCTGTTCGCTCTTTCCACTAGCCCTGCTGATTGTGGATGATAAGAACAATGAAATCTCATTTTAATGGAAAACAGTTCACTCAATTTAGCAATTACATCATTTCTAAAATGTGGTCCATTATCACTATACATGATTTCTGGAAATCCAAATCCTGGTGCAATATGTGTTGCTAAGGCTTTAGCTACTGTTATTGCATCATTTTGTGTGGTTGGAATAACTTCAATCCATTTTGAGTATAAATCTATGATTTATTTAATTCTATGAAATCCATACATATCGCATGAAATGGATAGTGAGCATTTTAGCTGGTCTTGGTCTTAATGTGTCTTGGGCATTCTGTTTTCCACACGCTAGACATGATGCACAAATCTTTTTGCACAATTCTGGAGTCCGTATGCTGTATATATCTTATTTATTAGCTCATACATCCCCCCTGTTGATGCATGAGTTAATCCATGCGTCAATACCGCTGCAAATCGAAATACATCTTTTGGAAGTATGTACTTGCCCTCTGGTCATTTCCATAACTCCTTATCAGACCACGTTGCCCCCCTATTTGCCCAAGATCGTTTTTCTAATTCAGGTGAGCTTTGTTGCATGTCTTTTAAGATGTCATGGTCAATATGTGTGACCTCTTCAACCGTGTATATGTCTTCATAATCTTGTCTCGCAGCAGCTATCTTTGCTTCCTCATCTGCTTTACGATTTCCTTGTGAAACCAAGTCTATTCCTGATGTGTGAGCTGCACACTTACATACGACGATCTGAAGTGGTAATTGTACAGCTTTTAATAAGGCTAAAATCAGATTTGTATGCAAAATTGGTTTACCTGTGGATGTAATCATACCTCTATTTTTCCACTGTTGTGCAAAAACATGCAAGGTATTAAAAGCATATGTATCAGTATAGACAGTTATTTTCTTTCCTTGTCCTAATTTGCATGCCTCAGTTAGTGCAATCAATTCTGCTGCTTGAGCTGAGAGGTGGGATGCAAGTGCTCTAGATTTTAACACCTTATCTATAGTTACTACTGCATATCCACTACTGTTAGTCCCATCTGGGTTCTTTTTGCATGATCCATCTACGAACATCACTACCTCCGGATTTTGTAACGCCACATCAGTTAAATCCGCTCTTGGCAACACTTTTTCTGTTGTTTCAGCTACACAATCATGTTTAGCACCTTCTGTTTCGTTTGGTAGTAGCGTAGCTTTTTTAAAATTGTACACCTTTCAATAGTTAGATGAGGATAAGGGAGTAGGATAGTTATACAATTAAGATGTCGAGCTGGAGACATGAAGGCTATTTTTGACTGCGTCAATAGAGCATCTACAGCATGTGACACCTTCAGTGTCAATGGATGGAACAAGACAATTGCAGCTGAACTCTGTATTGCTAAGGCTGCGGCCTGTACAGCTTGCAGACACTGCGGCATTGCTCTGGCTATTGGATTATGAATAGTATGCCACGGGTCTAAGTTTTCCTCCAAAAGGCTGGGTTAACACACTGGTCATAAATCCACTTCTAGCATCACACATTTGTATAAGTGGCTTCTTATAATCCGCGAGTGCTAAAACTCCTGAACCCACTAGCAATTGGTTTACTTGTACAAACGCATGTTCTCCCTCTCAAGTCCATGTGATCACATCGTTAGCTGCCATGGGTTGATCATAGATAAGCATTTGAAGTGGATGTATTACTTCAGCATAATTTGCAATCCATTCTCTACAGAAATTAGTTATTCCCAAAAATGACATTTTTTTTTTTTTTTAGTCTGTGGTTTGAGCGCATGTAATATCGCAGTTTTTCTATTTTCATCTAGATGTTTACCTTCAAGAGAGATATTAAAACCTAGATATTTCACCACTTCTTTCCATAATTGCAATTTATTTTTGCTTACTTTGTGACCCTGTTCTGCTAAGTATTTTAAAAGAGCAACAGTGTCAGTTTTGCAATCCTGTTCATTTTCAGAGGCTAGCAAAATATCATCAACGTACAATAGCTGACTTCCTCTCGGGGGAGTAAATTAAGTTAGATGACATTGCCATTGAAAAGATGGTCGGACTTTCACAATATCCTTGTGGGAGTCTTGTAAATGTCTACCTTTTACCTCTATACTGAAAAGCCAACCAAAATTGATCTTCTTTATGAAGTGGTATAGAGAAAAAATGCATTAGCTAAATCTATCACTGTAAAATATTTAGCTTTTGAATTGAGTTCATTTAACAGAGTGTGTGGGTCTGGTACAAGGAGAGCATGTGGTATTACTGCTTTGTTTACTGCTTGCAAATCCTGTACCATCCTCCATCCTGTCGATGGGGCGGCTTTCTATACAGGAAACAAAGGACTATTGCATGCTGCATTTGCACACTCTCTAATAACTCCTGCACTTAGTAAATCCTGTGTTATTGGTGTTATTCCCTCTTCAGCTTCTGGTTTAAGTCGATACTGTCTCTGATACGGCCTGTAAGAGCTTTTTGGAGTTATTTTTTACCGGTTCTACCTCTTCTGCCCTCGGCTAAGAGCTTTAGCCTATGCAGCGAGCTAAACATATGGCTTCAGTAACCACTCGTGAACCACACTTCAGTTTACTGATCCATTTACTTTGTAAAACTGTGAGAAAGGAATAACAATACAAACGTTCAGTTTCCATGTAAAAACATACATTCACACTTATTTCTGCGTGTAGAATAACCAGCCTGAAGTCTTAACATTAGCAATGTAACACAACATCAGCTATACTGAGCGAAAGGCGTGCCGCCTTCCAAAACATGAAACACAAGATGAAAGCGCTGGTAAACATTCCTAATTAAGCATATTTATGTTTAACTTACAGATTATGCCTTTGACAAGCGCACAAGTTAAGGACGTAGACAGACTCGACCATGGAGCGACATGTCTTCGTACTCTGCTGCAGTTTTATCTCCCGCGTAATCCCTTCCTGTTTCCAACATATGCCACTAGATGGCAGTATAAGCTAGACAACAAACTCAAATCCCACATTCTCTTAAAAGCCAGTTTTTCCCAAATTAGCTGCAGACTGAAAGCTTAAATTTGTTAGAAAATAAACCTCCAGAAAGGGAATAAAACAACATAAAAACTGAGGGACAGAATACTACCCCCTTAATGAGTCCTACATCAGCTGACCCCTTGGACCATAACTCTTGAGGTATATTGGTTAATTCTAACTCTTCTTCAGCAGTTAAAGTATATTAATCGGTGATTGAGTCCAGGCTAGTTTCCCCACTAAGGTGTGCAGCCTTGACTGCTTTGTGACCCAGTTGAAATGGGCAGAATACACATTCAATTTAGGTGTGAATAGCACTTTTCCCCCCGAGTTCTTTCCATTCACAGTTTGATCTTTTTATTTTGGAGATAAACTCACCAAAATCCTTCCACTGTGAATGTGGTGTGAGTCCCCCCTAAATAATTTAATTTCTGGTTTCTGGAGGCTCGCCGCACAAGCACAATTTCCTTTTTTGTCCCAGTATAGGTCAGTAAGAGTTACTTTACAACTGGGCTTTTTTTTTTTTTTTAAAAGATTATTTTTTTGGCCATTTTATGCCTTTAATGATAGTGCAGCTGAAGATGGACAGGAAACAGGGGGCAGAGAGAGGGGGAGTGACACGCAGTAAATGGGCGTCCGATGCGGGAGTCGAACCGGAGCCGCTGCAGCGAGGACTGTAGCCTCCATACATGGGGCGATCGCTTAACCCGCTACGCCACGGGGCCGCCCCACAACTGGGCTTTTTAAAGACTTTGTCATGATTTTCATTGTCTGATCCGTGCTCGTGTCGAAAGTACATTGTGCTATGTAACTGTTCGAGTGTGTCCGTTTCAGCATTTTTCATCTCAGTAGAAGGAATGTAGGTAGAAGGTTTTTACCAATCTCATTAATTCTTGAGTTGCACTACTTGGTTCTGTTTGAATTGTTTGAAACTGTACCAGTAATTCAATGTTAATCCTTCGCGCACAAAAGTTTCTACTTTGTCCTCGTCATCACTGTCTGCTGTTTTTAGAGTTGTACGGCACGCTTTCATACCAAGTCCATTTTTGTCCAGTACCACACCTATTCCTAGTTTCGTGATCAGATCCCTTCCTAAGAGGTTAACGGGACACAGTTGTGATGATACCACTGAAGCCAGTATACTTTTCTTTGTTTTAAGATCACTTATTTTTAGTGGTTTCGTCAACGGTTCAATAGTTACATGCCCTGTGGCCAACCAAACTCTCAAACCGCTATTAAGCTGCAAAGGAAAATGTGTTCCTTTTTCGCTACATCGCACACTGTTTATGCGGAACACCTTTTTCATTTTTTCAACAAAAAGTGGCACCGGCTCTGCAGGTCCCTGTTTGCATTCCGACACTCTTGAGTAATTTGCCTGTCCTCTGTAGTGCGCAACCACCCTTGCCAGTAGTGGGTCTACCTGAGCAGCATAATTTGCATGACCAAATGGAATTGGCTCTTGATTCATAAGGGGGTCCCAATTTCCCCTTATTTGACACCACACTTTTGGCACTATTGTTCTAACTGCCCTTTCTACTTCTATAGTATTTAAACCGAAGCTTTTGAAGAGTTGATTCATTTCTTGACTAAAAGCTTCACCATCCTCTTGGGGACGAATTATGGTTTTTGTTGCGTCTCTGGCATCCTGGTCTGTTGCTCTAAATATGCTCACTGTGAGTGGCTGCACTACTCCATTGACAGTTATGCCTGCCATAGGTTTTGGTAACTCAATCATGGGTGCGATGAGAGTTGCATTATTTTCATCACCATCTAAACTTATTCCTCCCTCACAACTTTGTGTCTTATTTGCATGTGCAGTGTGTCCGTATACTGTACCGCTTCGTGTCTTTAGAGGATATTGCCAACGGGGGGGCCATCCCTTTCGTGGCATGGCGTTAAACTTTGGGAAGGGGTTGTGTGGTAAGTGGACGGGAGGCAGCGGAGCAGTTGGTGGTGCAGGAGGAGGGGGACGAGCCTGAGGCATGGGATAAGGCGGAGGATCCAGACAGAGCTCATATGGTACGTACTCATCATCACCCTGACGGTCTTGGGCAGAAAACAAGACAGGATATATGTTAGTTTGGTTTTCACTGCTCTGTTGAGCATCTTTCTGTTTACTTACATTTTCCTCTGTTTTCTCAATTTTCTCTGCTCCTCCTATTTTCTTTCTCTGAATACCAGCTTGTCTGGCTCTGGCTTCTATCACCCACAACTTGGCCTGTAACAGTCCATCTTTTCTTGACTTACCTTTCCATTTCTCCTTTTCACTAATAGTTTTCACTAACTCCTCACATTCTTTTACATCTAATCTTCCTACAAAATCATACTTCTCCTGCCATCTTTTTAGATATTTAACATTATCAGGATTTAATGTTTCCATACATTTGGCATCTCCCTGACTTCTCCTACGTCTGTTTGTTTACTCTGGCCTGAAGGATCAATTTTTTCAATTTTCGTTCCAAAGACATTACCCTCCAAGTCCCTGACTGAGGCACCCTGGGTCTCCCCTCTAACTTCCCAACTGAACTGAGGTTTCTGGCCTTTTTCTGTGTGGTTGACCCCGTCACTGCCTTCTCTCTCAGCTGGTCCTGGTCTACGCCAAAACAGGGTTTTAAGAACCTTGTGGCGTTTTTTTTTTTTTTTTTTTTTTAGTCAATGTACCGGCAAGTTTTTTCCAGTGCCGTCACTTCCAGAGGAGAACAGATATCGAACTCTACGTTGGATGCCAAATGTCACAGGAATTTTTTAAAGAAAATCCTTGAATAAGGAGGACCGGATTCAAAGCATCAAAGTTTAAGTTGAATTTATTGTTCTTGTACAAGAGCAGCATTTCGCAGTGCAACACACCAAAAGAGTTACAGAGAAAAAGGCTCCCTGAGGAGCTCTAACCGTTGGTTCTTTTACATTTTTTCTAAAAATGGGCTGTCCATTCCCAGTTGTTAACAGACAATTTGCATATATAGCTCGCAAACTGTTACTCTTCAACATGCCCCCTACTCTGAATGTCACCTCTCTTATCTGTATCTGAGCTTTGTTCCTAAACTTTACCTCACCCTGCCAGTCTCAGTAACATCAAAGGGAAGTGCACTCAATACATGCAACTAATGAGAAAACATGTAAAAGTTAAAGCATCAGTGCACTTAAGACATGTAATATATGGGAACACACAAACATAAGACTGACTTCAAAGTCACAACTTCAAAGTCACAACTTCAAAATCACAACATCAAAGTCACGACTTCAAACTGATGGTAATGATGATGATGATGAGAGAGAGAGAGAGAGAGAGAGAGAGAGAGAGAGAATGGGAGAGAGAACAGGAGAGAGAATGAGGGATCCCCAGGCAGTCTAGTCCTATGGCAGCATAACTAAGGGAAGGCCTGAGCCAGGCCTAAGTATAAGCGCTCTCAAAAAGGAAGGTCTTAAGTCTACTCTTGAAGGTGGTGACCGTGTCTGCCTCCTGAACCCAGAAAGGTAGTTTGTTCCACAGAAGTGGAGCTTGATAGCTGAAAGCTCTGGCTCCCAATCTACTTTTGGAAACTATAGGAACCACAAGGAACCCAGCATTCTGAGAGTGCAGTGGTCTAGAGGGGTAGTAACGTACTATGAGTTCTTTTAGATGTGATGGTGCCTGGCCATGAAGCGCTTTGTATGTAAGGAGAAGAATTTTAAATTCTATTCTAGATCTAACAGGTAGCCAGTGCAAGGAAGCCAAAATAGGAGCGATGTCATCTCTGTTCTTGGTTCCTGTCAGAACACGTGCAGCAACATTCTGAATTGCAAAGTCCTAAGAGATTTATTGGGGCAGCCTGATAACAAAGAGTTACAGTAGTCCAGCCTAGAAGTAACAAATGCATAGACTAGTTTTTTCTGCATCCGCTTGGGGCACAATGCGTCTGATTTTGGCAGTGTTGCATAAGTGGAAGAATGCAGTCCATGAAATTTGTTTTATATGGACATTAAAGGACAAATCCTGATCAAAAAATAAGATTCTTTATGGTGGAGCTGGAGGCCAGGGTGGTCCCGTCTAAGGTAGCCAGGTCTCCGGAAAGAGACTTTCTGAGGTCTTTGGGTCCAATTACAAGAACTTCAGTTTTATATGAGTTCAACATCAGAAAATTGTAGGTCATCCTACTTTTTATATCCCTAAGGCATGCTTGGAGTTTAGTAAACCGATTGGTTTCATCAGGCTTAATCGATAAATATAATTGCCTGTCATCAGCATAACAAAGGAAATTAATGGAGTGATTCCTTATAATGTTCCCTAGAGGAAGCATATATAGACTGAATAGAAGTGGTCCCAGTACAGACCCTTGTGGGACTCCATGACAGACTTTGGTATGCATGGGGGATTCATCATTGATGTGAACAAACTGAGATTGATCTAAGAAATACGACTTAAACCAGCTCAGGGCGGTTCCTTTGATGCCAATTTGATGTTCCAGTCTCTGTAAAAGAATTTGATGGTCTATGGTGTCAAATGCAGCACTAAGATCTAACAGGACGAGTATAGAGATGAGTCCTTTGTCTGATGCCATTAGGAGATCGTTTGTGACTTTGACTAGTTCGGTCTCTGTTCTAAGGATGCACTCTAAATCCTGACTGAAAATCCTGGACTAAACTGTTCTTATGAAGAAATTCACACAGCTGATTAGCTACAGCTTTCTCAAGTAACTCAGAAAGAAATGGAAGGTTTGATCTCGGTCTATAATTGGCTGAAACTGGAGACAGTGTTTTATTTATATATATATATATATATATATATATATATATATATATATATATATATATATATATATATAAAGCTTTATTGCAGACACAGTCCATGTAACACATCATACACTATAATTAATTGCTGGTTGCCAGGTTGACAGTTGACATCGTGCATGGACGCGCAGCAGATCCAGAGCATCAATCAGCAGGCTGAGGTTCTCTTTGGCAAGGAACTTGTCCTGGAGCCCAACTTTGCTGCTCCAATGCCCATCCCTGATGAGTACGAGCACCCTGACGAGGAGGAGCTCCTTGTTGTGGAGTATGCCATGTGCCAATCCACCAGCTTCACTGCTAGGGACTACTATGTGCAGAAAGGTACAGTACTTAATCACACACTTAAACAGTATTAGAACACATGAAGCAACGTTATCCTTATTAATCCATAGTTTCTCATGCATTTTCTAGGAATGATGATGAAGATGGTATAAAGTTAACTGTTAAAAGCATGAAGCTAAGAAACCCTGGAGATTATTGAATGAATCCACAGGTGGTTGTTGTAACTACACAGACACTTTTGTGATCCATACAATTACATATTTGCAGTTGAGGAAGAGCAGTCACGTGAGGAGGAGGAGTCGGAGTCGGCTGAGGAGCAAGGTGAAGTTGAGGAGATGGCAGACGAGGGACTTGGCGTGTCTTCAGAGTCAGAGGAGGATCCTATCGACAGCATCTGGAGGAGGAGGATAGTCCTGCTCTGCAAGATGTGCTCATGAGCCAGACTGAATCCGAGACGACCCTATCCTTGGCGGTCTCACCATTCCTCTGCCCAACTTGAACTCCAAGTCCATCTCGACCTTCACTGCAAAGGAGAAAAGGGCCAACTACAGGGCAACAGTAATGCCAAAAGTAACGGCTCACCTGAAAGTGCTGTCAGAGACACCGTTTCCAGAGGCTCCTGCGCTGCCAACATCCCTGCCACCACCAGATCGACCTCAAGTGCAGTACCAACACCTTCATCACAAGGCTGGAAAGTTGGTAAGTTGTCATAAGCACTTCATTTGGAAAAAAGAGGCAAATTCTGGGGGGAAAACGGAAGATTTCTGAGAGAAAAAGTTCAAAATGTTGAGAAATTAAAGTTAAAATTGCGTGAGATTTCTGAAAAAAATTCAAAATTCTGAGTAAAAACGTCAAAATTTCTAAGGGGGGTGGTGCCAAAATTTTGAAAAAAAAAAAGTCAAAATTCTGGGGGAAAAACATCAGATTTCTGAGGGAAAAAGTTCAAAATGTCGAGAAAATAAAGTAAAAATTGTGTGAGACTTCTGACATAAAAAATCAAAATTCTCAGGAAAAACGTCAAAATTTCTAAGGGGGGGTGGTGTCAGACTTTTGAAAAAAAAAAAGTCAAAATTCTGGGGGAAAAGCATGAGATTTCTTTGGGAAAAAGTCTAAAACGTTGAGAAAATAAAGTTAAAATTGCGTGAGACTTCTGAAACAAAACAGCAAAATTCTCAGGAAATAGGTCAAAATTTCTAAGGGGGGGTGGTGTCAAAATTTTGAAAAAAAAAAAGTCAAAATTCTGGAAAAAAGACGCAAATTCTGGGGGGGAAACGTCAGTGTTCTGATGGAAAGAGTTCAAAATGTTGAGAAAATAACGTTAAAATTACGTGAGACTTCCTTCTGAAACAAAAAAATCAAAATTCTCAGGAAAAAAGTCAAAATTTTTAAGGGGGGGTGGTGTCTAAGTTTTGAAAAAAAAAAACTCAAAATTCTGGGGGAAAAACATCAGATTTCTGAGGGAAAAAGTTCAAAATGTTGAGAAAATAAAGTTAAAATTGCGTGAGACTTCTGAAACAAAACATCAAAATTCTCAGGAAATACGTCAAAATTTCTAAGGGGGGGTGGTGTCAAAATTTGGAAAAAAAAAAGTCAAAATTCTGGAAAAAAGAGGCAAATTCTGGGGGAAAAACTTGAGATTCCTGAGGGAAAAAGTTCAAAATGTTGACAAAACAAAGTCAAAATTGTGTGAGGCTTCTGAAACAAAAAATCTAAATTCTCAGGAAAAATGTCAAAATTTCTAAGGGGGGGTGGTGTCAAAATTTTGAAAAAAAAAAAAGTCAAAATTCTGGGGGAAAAACGTCAGATTTCTGAGGGAAATCGTTCAAAATGTTGACAAAATAAAGTTAAAATTGCGTGAGACTTCTGAAACAAAAAATCAAAATTCTCAGGAAAAACGTCAAAATTTCTAAGGGGGGAGGTGTCAAAATTTTGAAAAAAAGTCAAAATTCTGGGGGAAAAAAGTCAGATTTCTGAGGGAAATTGTTCAAAATGTTGAGAAAATAAAGTTAAAATTGCGTGAGACTTCTGAAACAAAAAATCAAAATTCTCAGGAAAAATGTCAAAATTTCTAAGGAGGGGTGGTGTCAAAATTTTGAAAAAAAAAAAAGTCAAAATTCTGGGGGAAAAACGTGAGATTTCTGAGGGAAATTGTTCAAAATGTTGAGAAAATGAAGTTAAAATTGCGTGAGACTTCTGAAACAAAAAATCAAAATTCTCAGGAAAAATGTCAGAATTTCTAAGGGGGGGTGGTGTCAAAATTTTGAAAAAAAAAAAAGTCAAAATTCTGGGGGAAAAACGTCAGATTTCTGAGGGAAATCGTTGAAAATGTTGACAAAACAAAGTTAAAATTGCGTGAGACTTCTGAAACAAAAAATCAAAATTCTCAGGAAAAATGTCAAAATTTCTAAGGGGGGGTGGTGTCAAAATTTTGAAAAAAAAAAAAGTCAATTCCGGGGGAAAAACGTGAGATTTCTGAGGGAAATTGTTCAAAATTTTGAGAAAATGAAGTTAAAATTGCGTGAGACTTCTGAAACAAAAAATCAAAATTCTCGGGAAAAATGTCAAAATTTCTAAGGGGGGTGGTGTCAAAGTTTTGAAAAAAAAAAAAAGTGAAAATTCTAGAAAAAAGAGGCCAATTCTGGGGGAAAAACTTGAGATTCGTGAGGGAAAAAGTTCAAAATGTTGAGAAAATGAAGTTAAAATTGCGTGAGACTTCTGAAACAAAAAATCAAAATTCTCAGGAAAAATGTCAAAATTTCTAAGGGGGGGTGGTGTCAAAATTTTGAAAAAAAAAAAAAGTCAAAATTCTAGAAAAAAGAGGCCAATTCTGGGGGAAAAACTTGAGATTCCTGAGGGAAAAAGTTCAAAATGTTGAGAAAATGAAGTTAAAATTGCGTGAGACTTCTGAAACAAAAAATCAAAATTCTCAGGAAAAATGTCAAAATTTCTAAGGGGGGGTGGTGTCAAAATTTTGAAAAAAAAAAAGTGAAAATTCTAGAAAAAAGAGGCCAATTCTGGGGGAAAAACTTGAGATTCCTGAGGGAAAAAGTTCAAAATGTTGAGAAAATGAAGTTAAAATTGCGTGAGACTTCTGAAACAAAAAATCAAAATTCTCAGGAAAAATGTCAAAATTTCTAAGGGGGGGTGGTGTCAAAATTTTGAAAAAAAAAAAAAAAGTCAAAATTCTAGAAAAAAGAGGCCAATTCTGGGGAACAACGTGAGATTCCTGAGGGAAAATGTTCAAAATGTTGAGAAAATAAAGTTAAAATTGCGTGAGACTTCTGAAACAAAATATCAAAATTCTCAGGAAAAACGACAAAATTTCTAAGGGGGGGTGGTGTCAAAATTTTGAAAAAAAAAAGTCATAATTCTGGGGGAAAAACGTCAGATTTCTGAGGGAAATCGTTGAAAATGTTGACAAAACAAAGTTAAAATTGCGTGAGACTTCTGAAACAAAAAATCAAAATTCTCAGGAAAAATGTCAAAATTTCTAAGGGGGGGTGGTGTCAAAATTTTGAAAAAAAAAAAGTCAATTACGGGGGAAAAACGTGAGATTTCTGAGGGAAATTGTTCAAAATTTTGAGAAAATGAAGTTAAAATTGCGTGAGACTTCTGAAACAAAAAATCAAAATTCTCAGGAAAAATGTCAAAATTTCTAAGGGGGTGGTGTCAAAGTTTTGAAAAAAAAAAAAAGTGAAAATTCTAGAAAAAAAGAGGCCAATTCTGGGGGAAAAACTTGAGATTCGTGAGGGAAAAAGTTCAAAATGTTGAGAAAATGAAGTTAAAATTGCGTGAGACTTCTGAAACAAAAAATCAGAATTCTCAGGAAAAATGTCAAAATTTCTAAGGGGGGGTGGTGTCAAAATTTTGAAAAAAAAAAAAGTCAATTCCGGGGGAAAAACGTGAGATTTCTGAGGGAAATTGTTCAAAATGTTGAGAAAATGAAGTTAAAATTGCGTGAGACTTCTGAAACAAAAAATCAAAATTCTCAGGAAAAACGACAAAATTTCTAAGGGGGGAGGTGTCAAAATTTTGAAAAAAAGTCAAAATTCTGGGGGAAAAAAGTCAGATTTCTGAGGGAAATTGTTCAAAATGTTGAGAAAATAAAGTTAAAATTGCGTGAGACTTCTGAAACAAAACATCAAAATTCTCAGGAAAAACGACAAAATTTCTAAGGGGGGGTGGTGTCAAAATTTTGGGAAAAAAAAAGTCATAATTCTGGGGGAAAAACGTCAGATTTCTGAGGGAAATCGTTGAAAATGTTGACAAAACAAAGTTAAAATTGCGTGAGACTTCTGAAACAAAAAATCAAAATTCTCAGGAAAAATGTCAAAATTTCTAAGGGGGGGTGGTGTCAAAATTTTGAAAAAAAAAAAAGTCAATTCCGGGGGAAAAACGTGAGATTTCTGAGGGAAATTGTTCAAAATGTTGAGAAAATAAAGTTAAAATTGCGTGAGACTTCTGAAACAAAAAATCAAAATTCTCAGGAAAAATGTCAGAATTTCTAAGGGGGGGTGGTGTCAAAATTTTGAAAAAAAAAAAGTCAAAATTCTGGGGGAAAAACGTCAGATTTCTGAGGGAAATTGTTCAAAATGTTGAGAAAATAAAGTTAAAATTGCGTCAGACCTCTGAAACAAAAAAATCAAAATTCTCAGGAAAAATGTCAAAATTTCTAAGGGGGGGGTGGTGTCAAAATTTTGAAAAAAAAAAAAAAAGTCAAAATTCTAGAAAAAAGAGGCCAATTCTGGGGAACAACGTGAGATTCCTGAGGGAAAATGTTCAAAATGTTGAGAAAATAAAGTTAAAATTGCGTGAGACTTCTGAAACAAAATATCAAAATTCTCAGGAAAAACGACAAAATTTCTAAGGGGGGGTGGTGTCAAAATTTTGAAAAAAAAAAGTCATAATTCTGGGGGAAAAACGTCAGATTTCTGAGGGAAATCGTTGAAAATGTTGACAAAACAAAGTTAAAATTGCGTGAGACTTCTGAAACAAAAAATCAAAATTCTCAGGAAAAATGTCAAAATTTCTAAGGGGGGGTGGTGTCAAAATTTTGAAAAAAAAAAAGTCAATTCCGGGGGAAAAACGTGAGATTTCTGAGGGAAATTGTTCAAAATTTTGAGAAAATGAAGTTAAAATTGCGTGAGACTTCTGAAACAAAAAATCAAAATTCTCAGGAAAAATGTCAAAATTTCTAAGGGGGGTGGTGTCAAAGTTTTGAAAAAAAAAAAAAGTGAAAATTCTAGAAAAAAAGAGGCCAATTCTGGGGGAAAAACTTGAGATTCGTGAGGGAAAAAGTTCAAAATGTTGAGAAAATGAAGTTAAAATTGCGTGAGACTTCTGAAACAAAAAATCAGAATTCTCAGGAAAAATGTCAAAATTTCTAAGGGGGGGTGGTGTCAAAATTTTGAAAAAAAAAAAAGTCAATTCCGGGGGAAAAACGTGAGATTTCTGAGGGAAATTGTTCAAAATGTTGAGAAAATGAAGTTAAAATTGCGTGAGACTTCTGAAACAAAAAATCAAAATTCTCAGGAAAAACGACAAAATTTCTAAGGGGGGAGGTGTCAAAATTTTGAAAAAAAGTCAAAATTCTGGGGGAAAAAAGTCAGATTTCTGAGGGAAATTGTTCAAAATGTTGAGAAAATAAAGTTAAAATTGCGTGAGACTTCTGAAACAAAACATCAAAATTCTCAGGAAAAACGACAAAATTTCTAAGGGGGGGTGGTGTCAAAATTTTGGGAAAAAAAAAGTCATAATTCTGGGGGAAAAACGTCAGATTTCTGAGGGAAATCGTTGAAAATGTTGACAAAACAAAGTTAAAATTGCGTGAGACTTCTGAAACAAAAAATCAAAATTCTCAGGAAAAATGTCAAAATTTCTAAGGGGGGGTGGTGTCAAAATTTTGAAAAAAAAAAAGTCAAAATTCTGGGGGAAAAACGTCAGATTTCTGAGGGAAATTGTTCAAAATGTTGAGAAAACAAAGTTAAAATTGCGTGAGACTTCTGAAACAAAAAATCAAAATTCTCAGGAAAAATGTCAAAATTTCTAAGGGGGGGGTGGTGTCAAAATTTTGAAAAAAAAAAAGTCAAAATTCTGGGGGAAAAACGTCAGATTTCTGAGGGAAATTGTTCAAAATGTTGAGAAAATAAAGTTAAAATTGCGTCAGACCTCTGAAACAAAAAAATCAAAATTCTCAGGAAAAATGTCAAAATTTCTAAGGGGGGGGTGGTGTCAAAATTTTGAAAAAAAAAAAGTCAAAATTCTGGGGGAAAAACGTCAGATTTCTGAGGGAAATTGTTCAAAATGTTGAGAAAATGAAGTTAAAATTGCGTGAGACTTCTGAAACAAAAAAATCAAAATTCTCAGGAAAAATGTCAAAATTTCTAAGGGGGGGTGGTGTCAAAATTTTGAAAAAAAGAGTCAAAATTCTGGGGGAAAAACGTCAGAGTTCTGACGGAAAAAGTTCAAAATGTTGAGAAAATAAAGTTAAAATTGCGTGAGACTTCTGAAACAAAACATCAAAATTCTCAGGAAAAATGACAAAATTTCTAAGGGGGGGTGGTGTCAAAATTTTGAAAAAAAAAAAGGCAAAATTCTGGGGGAAAAACGTCAGAGTTCTGAGGGAAATCGTTCAAAATGTTGACAAAATAAAGTTAAAATTGCGTGAGACTTCTGAAACAAAACATCAAAATTCTCAGGAAAAACGACAAAATTTCTAAGGGGGGGGTGGTGTCAAAATTTTGGGAAAAAAAAAGTCATAATTCTGGGGGAAAAACGTCAGATTTCTGAGGGAAAAAGTTCAAAATGTTGAGAAAATAAAGTTAAAATTGCGTGAGACTTCTGAAACAAAAAATCAAAATTCTCAGGAATAACGACAAAATTTCTAAGGGGGGGTGGTGTCAAAATTTTGAAAAAAAAAAGTCAAAATTCTGGGGAAAAACGTGAGATTTCTGAGGGAAATTGTTCAAAATGTTGAGAAAATAAAGTTAAAATTGCGTGAGACTTCTGAAACAAAAAATCAAAATTCTCAGGAAAAATGTCAAAATTTCTAAGGAGGGGTGGTGTCAAAATTTAAAAAAAAAAAAAGTCAAAATTCTGGGGGAAAAACGTGAGATTTCTGAGGGAAATTGTTCAAAATGTTGAGAAAATGAAGTTAAAATTGCGTGAGACTTCTGAAACAAAAAATCAAAATTCTCAGGAAAAATGTCAAAATTTCTAAGGGGGGGTGGTGTCAAAATTTTGAAAAAAAAAAAAAAAGTCAAAATTCTAGAAAAAAGAGGCCAATTCTGGGGAACAACGTGAGATTCCTGAGGGAAAATGTTCAAAATGTTGAGAAAATAAAGTTAAAATTGCGTGAGACTTCTGAAACAAAATATCAAAATTCTCAGGAAAAACGACAAAATTTCTAAGGGGGGGTGGTGTCAAAATTTTGAAAAAAAAAAGTCATAATTCTGGGGGAAAAACGTCAGATTTCTGAGGGAAATCGTTGAAAATGTTGACAAAACAAAAATGTTGACAAAAACAAAGTTAAAATTGCGTGAGACTTCTGAAACAAAAAATCAAAATTCTCAGGAAAAACGACAAAATTTCTAAGGGGGGAGGTGTCAAAATTTTGAAAAAAAGTCAAAATTCTGGGGGAAAAAAGTCAGATTTCTGAGGGAAATTGTTCAAAATCTTGAGAAAATAAAGTTAAAATTGCGTCAGACTTCTGAAACAAAAAAAATCAAAATTCTCAGGAAAAATGTCAAAATTTCTAAGGGGGGGTGGTGTCAAAATTTTGAAAAAAAAAAAAGTCAAAATTCTAGAAAAAAGAGGCCAATTCTGGGGGAAAAACTTGAGATTCCTGAGGGAAAAAGTTCAAAATGTTGAGAAAATAAAGTTAAAATTGCATGAGACTTCTGAAACAAAAAATCAAAATTCTCAGGAAAAATGTCAAAATTTCTAAGGGGGGGGTGGTGTCAAAATTTTGAAAAAAAAAAAAAGTCAATTCCGGGGGAAAAAACGTGAGATTTCTGAGGGAAATTGTTCAAAATGTTGAGAAAATGAAGTTAAAATTGCGTGAGACTTCTGAAACAAAAAATCAAAATTCTCAGGAAAAATGTCAAAATGTCTAAGGGGGGGTGGTGTCAAAATTTTGAAAAAAAAAAAAGTCAAAATTCTGGGGAAAAACATGAGATTTCTGAGGGAAATTGTTCAAAATGTTGAGAAAATGAAGTTAAAATTGCGTGAGACTTCTGAAACAAAAAATCAGAATTCTCAGGAAAAATGTCAAAATTTCTAAGGGGGGGTGGTGTCAAAATTTTGAAAAAAAAAAAGTGAAAATTCTAGAAAAAAGAGGCCAATTCTGGGGGAAAAACTTGAGATTCCTGAGGGAAAAAGTTCAAAATGTTGAGAAAATGAAGTTAAAATTGCGTGAGACTTCTGAAACAAAAAAATCAAAATTCTCAGGAAAAATGTCAAAATTTCTAAGGGGGGGGTGGTGTCAAAATTTTGAAAAAAAAAAAAAAAGTCAAAATTCTAGAAAAAAGAGGCCAATTCTGGGGAACAACGTGAGATTCCTGAGGGAAAATGTTCAAAATGTTGAGAAAATAAAGTTAAAATTGCGTGAGACTTCTGAAACAAAATATCAAAATTCTCAGGAAAAACGACAAAATTTCTAAGGGGGGGTGGTGTCAAAATTTTGAAAAAAAAAAAGTCATAATTCTGGGGGAAAAACGTCAGATTTCTGAGGGAAATCGTTGAAAATGTTGACAAAACAAAGTTAAAATTGCGTGAGACTTCTGAAACAAAAAATCAAAATTCTCAGGAAAAATGTCAAAATTTCTAAGGGGGGGTGGTGTCAAAATTTTGAAAAAAAAAAAAGTCAATTCCGGGGGAAAAACGTGAGATTTCTGAGGGAAATTGTTCAAAATTTTGAGAAAATGAAGTTAAAATTGCGTGAGACTTCTGAAACAAAAAATCAAAATTCTCAGGAAAAATGTCAAAATTTCTAAGGGGGGGTGGTGTCAAAATTTTGAAAAAAAAAAAAAAGTGAAAATTCTAGAAAAAAGAGGCCAATTCTGGGGGAAAAACTTGAGATTCGTGAGGGAAAAAGTTCAAAATGTTGAGAAAATGAAGTTAAAATTGCGTGAGACTTCTGAAACAAAAAATCAAAATTCTCAGGAAAAATGTCAAAATTTCTAAGGGGGGGTGGTGTCAAAATTTTGAAAAAAAAAAAAAAAAGTCAAAATTCTAGAAAAAAGAGGCCAATTCTGGGGGAAAAAACTTGAGATTCCTGAGGGAAATCGTTCAAAATGTTGACAAAATAAAGTTAAAATTGCGTGAGACTTCTGAAACAAAACATCAAAATTCTCAGGAAAAACGACAAAATTTCTAAGGGGGGGTGGTGTCAAAATTTTGGGGAAAAAAAAGTCATAATTCTGGGGGAAAAAACGTCAGATTTCTGAGGGAAAAAGTTCAAAATGTTGAGAAAATAAAGTTAAAATTGCGTGAGACTTCTGAAACAAAAAATCAAAATTCTCAGGAATAACGACAAAATTTCTAAGGGGGGGTGGTGTCAAAATTTTGAAAAAAAAAAGTCAAAATTCTGGGGGAAAAACGTGAGATTTCTGAGGGAAATTGTTCAAAATGTTGAGAAAATAAAGTTAAAATTGCGTGAGACTTCTGAAACAAAAAATCAAAATTCTCAGGAAAAATGTCAAAATTTCTAAGGAGGGGTGGTGTCAAAATTTTGAAAAAAAAAAAAGTCAAAATTCTGGGGGAAAAACGTGAGATTTCTGAGGGAAATTGTTCAAAATGTTGAGAAAATAAAGTTAAAATTGCGTGAGACTTCTGAAACAAAAAATCAAAATTCTCAGGAAAAATGTCAAAATTTCTAAGGGGGGTGGTGTCAAAATTTTGAAAAAAAAAAAAAAGTGAAAATTCTAGAAAAAAGAGGCCAATTCTGGGGGAAAAACTTGAGATTCGTGAGGGAAAAAGTTCAAAATGTTGAGAAAATGAAGTTAAAATTGCGTGAGACTTCTGAAACAAAAAATCAAAATTCTCAGGAAAAACGACAAAATTTCTAAGGGGGGAGGTGTCAAAATTTTGAAAAAAAGTCAAAATTCTGGGGGAAAAAAGTCAGATTTCTGAGGGAAATTGTTCAAAATGTTGAGAAAATAAAGTTAAAATTGCGTCAGACTTCTGAAACAAAAAATCAAAATTCTCAGGAAAAATGTCAAAATTTCTAAGGGGGGGGTGGTGTCAAAATTTTGAAAAAAAAAAAGTCAAAATTCTGTGGGAAAAACGTCAGATTTCTGAGGGAAATCGTTGAAAATGTTGAGAAAATGAAGTTAAAATTGCGTGAGACTTCTGAAACAAAAAATCAAAATTCTCAGGAAAAATGTCAAAATTTCTAAGGGGGGGTGGTGTCAAAATTTTGAAAAAAAAAAAAAAGTCAAAATTCTAGAAAAAAGAGGCCAATTCTGGGGGAAAAACCTCAGATTTCTGAGGGGAAAAGTTCAAAATGTTGACAGAATAAAGTTAAAATTCCGTGAGACTTCTGAAACAAAAAAATCAAAATTCTCAGGAAAAATGTCAAAATTTGTAAGGGGGGGTGGTGTCAAAATTTTGAAAAAGAAAAAGTCAAAATTCTGGGGGAAAAACGTCAGATTTCTGAGGGAAAAAGTTCAAAATGTTGAGAAAATAAAGTTAAAATTGCGTGAGACTTCTGAAACAAAAAATCAAAAATTCTCAGGAAAAATGTCAAAATTTGTAAGGGGGGGGTGGTGTCAAAATTTTGAAAAAAAAATCCTCAAAATTCTAGAAAAAACAGGCCAATTCTGGGGGAACAATGTGAGATTTCTGAGGGAAAAAGTTCAAAATGTTGACAAAATAAAGTTAAAATTGCGTGAGACTTCTGAAACAAAAAATCAAAATTCTCAGGAAAAATGTCAAAATTTCTAAGGGGGGGTGCTGTCAAAATTTTGAGAAAAAAAAAAGTCAAAATTCTGGGGGAAAAACGTCAGATTTCTGAGGGAAATTGTTCAAAATGTTGACAAAATAAAGTGAAAATTGTGTGAGGCTTCTGAAACAAAAAAATCAAAATTCTCAGGAAAAATGACAAAATTTCTAAGGGGGGGTGGTGTCAAAATTTTGAAAAAAAAAAAAAGTCATAATTCTGGGGTAAAAACGTCAGAGTTCTGAGGGAAATCGTTCAAAATGTTGACAAAATAAAGTGAAAATTGTGTGAGGCTTCTGAAACAAAAAAATCAAAATTCTCAGAAAAAACGTCAAAATTTCTAAGGGGGGGTGGTGTCAAAATTTTGAAAAAAAAAGTCAAAATTCTGGGGGAAAAACGTCAGATTTCTGAGGAAAAAAGTTCAAAATGTTGACAAAATAAAGTTAAAATTGCGTGAGACTTCTGAAACAAAAAATCAAAATTCTCAGGAAAAATGTCAAAATTTCAAAGGGGGGGGTGGTGTCAAAATTTTGAAAAAAAAAAAAGTCAAAATTCTGGGGGAAAAACGTCAGATTTCTGAGGGAAAAAGTTCAAAATGTTGACAAAATAAAGTTAAAATTGCGTGAGACTTCTGAAACAAAAAAATCAAAATTCTCAGGAAAAATGTCAAAATTTTTAAGGGGGGGGTGGTGTCAAAATTTTGAAAAAAAAAAAAGTTAAAATTCTGGGGGAAAAACATCAGATTTCTGAGGGAAATCGTTCAAAATGTTGAGAAAATAAAGTTAAAATTGTGTGAGACTTCTGAAACAAAACATCAAAATTCTCAGGAAAAACGACAAAATTTCTAAGGGGGGGTGGTGTCAAAATTTTGAAAAAAAAAAAAGTCAAAATTCTGGGGTAAAAACGTCAGAGTTCTGAGGGAAATCGTTGAAAAATGTTGACAAAATAAAGTGAAAATTGTGTGAGGCTTCTGAAACAAAAAAATCAAAATTCTCAGGAAAAACGTCAAAATTTCTAAGGGGGGGTGGTGTCAAAATTTTGAAAAAAAAAAGTCAAAATTCTGGGGGAAAAACGTCAGATTTCTGAGGGAAAAAGTTCAAAATGTTGAGAAAATAAAGTTAAAATTGCGTGAGACTTCTGAAACAAAAAATCAAAAATTCTCAGGAAAAATGTCAAAATTTGTAAGGCGGGGTGGTGTCAAAATTTTGAAAAAAAACCCCCTCAAAATTCTAGAAAAAAGAGGCAAATTCTGGGGGAAAAACGCCAGATTTCTGAGGGAAATCGTTCAAAATGTTGAGGAAATAAAGTTAAAATTGCGTGAGACTTCTGAAACAAAAAATCAAAATTCTCAGGAAAAATGTCAAAATTTCTAAGGGGGGGTGGTGTCAAAATTTTGAAAAAAAAAAAAGTCAAAATTCTAGAAAAAACAGGCCAATTCTGGGGGAACAATGTGAGATTTCTGAGGGAAAAAGTTCAAAATGTTGAGAAAATAAAGTTAAAATTGCATGAGACTTCTGAAACAAAAAATCAAAATTCTCAGGAAAAATGTCAAAATTTCTAAGGGGGGGGTGGTGTCAAAATTTTGAGAAAAAAAAAAGTCAAAATTCTGGGGGAAAAACGTCAGATTTCTGAGGGAAATTGTTCAAAATGTTGACAAAATAAAGTTAAAATTGCGTGAGACTTCTGAAACAAAAAATCAAAATTCTCAGGAAAAACATAAAAATTTCTAAGGGGGGGTGGTGTCAAAATTTTGAAAAAGAAAAAAGTCAAAATTCTAGAAAAAAGAGGCCAATTCTGGGGGAAAAACGTGAGATTCCTGAGGGAAAAGTTCAAAATGTTGAGGAAATAAAGTTAAAATTGCGTGAGACTTCTGAAACAAAAAATCAAAATTCTCAGGAAAAACGTCAAAATTTCTAAGGGGGGGTGGTGTCAAAATTGTGAAAAAAAAAAGAGTCAAAATTCTGGGGGGAAAACGTCAGATTTCTGAGGCAAAAAGTTCAAAATGTTGAGAAAATAAAGTTAAAATTGGCACGCTTTAATACCAAGACCATTTTTGTCCAGTACCACCACTATTCCTAGTTTCGTCATCAGATCCCTTTCTAAGAGGTTAACAGGACACAGTTGTGATGACGCCCCTGAAGCCAGTATATTTTTCTTTGTTTTAGGATCACTTATTTTTAGTGGTTTCGTCAACGGTTCAGTAGTTACATGCCCTGTGGCCGACCTAACTCCCAAACCACTATTTAGCTGTAAAGGAAAATTTGTTCCTTTTTTGCTACCTCGCACAACTGTTCTACAGGCTCCTGTATCACACAAGAAAGTTATTATTTTGCCTTGCACTTCTAGTTTTATCCATGGTTTAGTTCCTTCCTGTGATAATAAAATCTCAGCTGTCTGTAACGATAGAATCCCATCTACCTCTACATGTGTGCATGTGTGTGTCTGCATAACCTGCTTCTGGAGTTAGTCATGCGGTGCGATCCTTTTCTCTCCTGTCCTGCCAGGGCTCCGCTCCTTCGCCTCCTCCCGCTCTCCATCCACCCCTTCTCCCTCTCCTCTTTGGAGCTCTGCAGTCTCTCGCGTATTGTCCAAATCTTCCACAATTGTAACACACATTGTTGTCCATTCTTCTGTTCTCACCACCTCCACGTCCTGTCCCCCTTCCTTGGTTGTATCGGAAGAAAAGTTCACCAGTGTTAGTATCATAACACAAAAATACATTTATACTGTACTGCTTCATCTCTTTATGAGATTGTCAACGGAGGGCCATCTCTCTCTTTCGTGGAGTGGCCTTAACCCTCTGGAAGGGGTTGTAGGGTGAATGGACGTGAGGTGGCGGAACAGTTGATGGTGCAGGCGGAGGAGGACAAGGCTGAGGCACGGGATAAGGCGAAGGATCCGGACGGAGCCCATATGGCACGTACTCGTCATCACCCTGAGGGTCTCGGGCAGAAAACAAGACAGGATATACGTTAGTTTGTTTTTCACTTGTTATGACTGTCGTCATATTTTGTATACTGTGCGGTCTGTGTCTGTTTATGTCCGCTGTCTCCTTTAATGCAAATAGGGATGTGCCAGCTCCAGGATCCGATTGGCACAACAATTTTCCTGACCAAGCCCGTGATTGGCTGCAGCTGAGTACCACCCTGTATATAAGGAGCCAAGATGGCGGAGGGGACACAACCGGCGTTTTCGTCATCCTCCTCGAGTACCAACCAGCCACATGTTTGATAGTGCTAACAGTAGTTTTCGTTTGTATAGTAGGGGTGGACTGCCTTTTGATTTGATCTTGTTTTCTCCTGTTTTTGTTAAGTTAGGAAGGTAAGTCTATTGTGATTTTTGTTTTCTGAGAAAGGTTATTTATTTTCTAGATAGATCTGTTTTGGTTGTTGTTTTGGCCTTTGTCCACCCTGAAGCTGATTCCTAAGTTATGGTTGTTTGAACATTTTTGTAAATAG
Organism: Nibea coibor; assembly: GCA_023373845.1. Lineage (NCBI taxonomy): Eukaryota > Metazoa > Chordata > Actinopteri > Sciaenidae > Nibea > Nibea coibor. The sequence continues at coordinate 36,652 of JALLKU010000176.1, read as the reverse complement.
AGTTGTTGTAAATAGTTTTTGTAAATAGAGTTTTTGTAAATAAATCCTTTTGTTTAATTCACTTATACCTTGGTGCAAGTGGCTACTTGGGATTCGGGGAAGATGGCACCATTTCAAGTTATGCTCTAGGCACCCCTAGGCCGGGGCATAACATGAATTGGGGGCTCGTCCGTTTTCTTGTCGCGTTTTTGTTTGTTTGGTGACGTATTTTCTGGTTGGCGGTAAATTTTGGTGTGTGGGGAGAATTATGGAGTTTGCACTGGATGATTTCATGATCAGTCCATCTTTGGAAAAAATAGAAAAATGTAGGAAAACGGACCTACTGATTTTGGCAAATTGTTACAGTGTGCAATTGCCTTACAGTGCCAGGAAGGCAGAGATTAAGCAGTTGCTGTGTGCGGAGTTGGTGGGGCAGGGCATCCTTCCAAACCCAGCTGCTGACGTGGCCAAGACTGCTGCGGGTGACAAGGCGAGTGACGCGCCTGTAGCTGAGGTGAAAGCAGCGGAGGCTGCTAGCACGCTCGCTGCTGGTGTGGAGCTTGGGCCGGTCACAGATCCGTTCATGGGGAACATGACTACGGAGGATCTCCGCCTAGCCCTCAAAATAAAAGAGGTCGAAACCAAGAATAAGCAGCTGGAGGTGCAGGCTATGCATCTGAGGATAAGAGCGCTTGAGCTTGAACGAGAAGCCCCTGTAGCCTCCACTCCGGTGTCTCCTGTCGGTCACAGCTCTGTCTCTGTTCCTACTCCTAGTTTTGACATTAGTAAGCACATTGCACTAGTCCCTCCGTTTCGTGAGTCCGAGGTGGACTCTTATTTCAGCGCTTTCGAGCGAATAGCGGCTGCCCTGAGTTGGCCTAAAGAGTTCTGGTCACTGCTCCTCCAGTGCAAACTTGTAGGGAAAGCTCAGGAAGTCTGTGCCAGTCTGTCTATCGAGGATAGTCTGGATTATAACGTCTTGAAGAAGACCGTGTTGCAGGCTTATGAGCTAGTTCCCGAAGCCTATAGACAGAAATTCAGAAATAGCGAAAAATCTGCTAACCAGACGTACGTGGAATTCGTGCGTGACAAGAGCGTTTTATTTGACAAGTGGTGCCAAGCATGTAATGTCAAGACGATGGCGGAAATGAGAGAGCTCATACTCTTGGAAGAATTCAAAAAGTGTTTGCCGGATCGGATTGTTGTTTATTTGAACGAACAAAAAGAAACATCAGTAACAAAAGCGGCTGTGCTGGCTGATGAATTCATCCTAACACACAAAAGTGTTTTTTCTATACCGACACCTCGTGTTTCACAGGTAATGGCTGAGCACAGAAACAAATCGCCAAAGCTGATGCGTAAAAGCACCTTGCCAGCTGCGGGTGAGAGCCGTGAGTGTTTTTACTGCCATGAGCCAGGCCATCTGATCGCTGTCTGTCCAGCTCTTAAAAAAAAAACACACAACAAAAACACTAAACCTCCCGCAGGGGTGGGTTTCATAAACACCGCATCTACACCTGGAAAACGTCCTAAGCCGACGCCTAACCCAGAGGTGCACGGTGAGGTTGACTCTCGTTTCAAGCCATTCGTTTCTCAAGGGTTTGTGTCTGTAACCGGTGTGGAAGCGGATAAGGTTCCGATAACTATCCTTCGCGATACCGCCGCCTATCATTCATTCCTGCTGGCTAGTGTTCTACCGCTTTCCAATAAAACTTCGTGCGGATCTGATTTGCTCGTGTGGGGAATTAAAATGAGTGAACTGAACGCGCCACTTCACATGGTCCATTTGCAGTCACCGCTAGTGTCAGGACATGTGAAAGTTGCCGTACTTCCACAGTTTCCAATCAGTGGCATTTCGTTTATTTTGGGCAACGATTTGGCCGGAGGAAATGTGTTTCCTCTGCCTGAGGTAATTAATGATCCCAGTTCGGTTGTGTCTGCTGAGTGCCCCACCTCTGTCTCTTCTGTGTCTATGCCAAACTTGTTCCCCGTGTGCGCGGTTACGCGCGCGCAGGCTCGGAAATTGGGTGAAACTGTGGATTTGTCTGACTCGTTCATGGCTACGTTAGGTGAGGGTGAACCCACCTTTTCTGTGTCTCCTGCTACGAAAGGTGACGAAGTAGCAGAGTGTGTAAATGAGCCTGAGTTTTGTCCTGCTGATACGGATCTGAGTTTGAACATAACTCGTGAAATGTTAATTGACGCGCAGAAACAGGATCCGTCTCTAACTTTGTGTCTGTCCTCGGTAGTAGCCGCCGAGGAAAACAGCAAAGCAGCTTCTGTGTTTTTTCTAGACAACGGTGTTTTGATGAGACGATGGAGTCCCGACTCCAGTGAAACACGCGTTGTAAATCAGGTAGTTGTGCCAACAGCCTACCGACCGCTGATTTTGAATCTTGCACATGACACCACCTTAGCTGGCCACCTTGGTATTAAAAAAACCTACCACCGTGTGTTACGCAACTTCTTTTGGCCCGGTTTAAAAACCGACGTGACAAAGTATTGCCGCTCATGTCATGTGTGTCAAATTGTTGGTAAGCCAAATCAAACTGTCCCTCCAGCTCCTTTACACCCGATCCCAGTGCTTGGAGAACCGTTTGAGCGTGTTTTGGTGGATTGTGTGGGTCCCTTACCCAAAACTAAATCAGGTAACCAGTACATTTTGACGGTGATGTGCGCTGCGACGCGGTACCCTGAGGCCATCCCGCTACGCACTCTGCGAACCAAACCCGTGGTGAAAGCCCTCACCAAGTTCTTTACCACTTTTGGTCTACCCAAGACAATACAAAGTGATCAAGGCACAAATTTCACATCAAAACTATTTGCACAAGTAATGACAGAATTAAAAATCAAACAGCATGCCTATAGAGTAAACCCGACTAAAAGGGCCATGATGCAGCAGGAGGTGAGTTATCTGGTTGAGCACGGATTAGCTGTTCCCAGTACGAGTGCGTGGAGTTCACCCTGTGTTTTTGTACCGAAACCCGATGGCACCCCTCGTTTTTGTAATGATTATAGAAAGGTTAACTCAGTCACCAAACCTGACTCTTTTCCGCTCCCCAGGATGGAGGATTGCATAGACCGTGTAGGCTCCGCAAAATACGTGACAAAATTGGATCTATTAAAAGGCTATTGGCAGGTTCCGTTAACACCACGGGCCTCCGAAATATCCGCTTTCGTTACACCTGACACTTTCCTCCAGTACACCGTGATGCCGTTCGGGCTGCGTAACGCTCCCGCTACCTTCCAACGGTTAATGAATATCGTGTTGTCTGGTGTTGAAAATTGCGAAGCATATTTAGATGATGTAGTTGCCTACTCCTCCACTTGGTCCGACCATCTCCACACTCTGTCCCTCATCTTCAGTCGTCTCCGTGAGGCCTCCCTCACACTTAACCTGGCAAAATGTGAATTTGGCAAGGCCACTGTCACATATCTGGGGAAACAGGTTGGTCAGGGACAGGTGCGTCCGTTGGCGGAGAAAGTCCAAACGATTGTGGATTTCCCGGTTCCCCTATCCAAGAAAGCGCTGCGTCGTTTTCTTGGCATGTGTGGTTATTATCGTGGTTTCTGTCGAAATTTTTCTGAGGTGGTGGCTCCTCTAACAGGTCTCGTAAGTCCCTTGAAAAGTTTTGTTTGGTCCCCTGCTTGCCAGACTGCCTTCGAGTCTGCCAAGGCGTTACTGTGTAGCGCACCTGTGCTTGCAGCACCCTGCTTTGCGCGACCCTTTAAATTAGAGGTGGACGCCAGCGCATGCGGCGCAGGTGCGGTACTCCTACAAGAGGATGGGCAGGCTATTGACCACCCTGTCTGTTACTTCTCCAGGAAGTTCAATAAGCACCAGCTTCATTATAGTACCATCGAGAAGGAAGCTCTCGCCCTCCTGCTTGCCTTACAGTACTTCGAGGTATATATTGGATCTAGCTCAGAGCCCGTCCAAGTATATACGGACCACAACCCGCTAACATTCCTCGCAAACATGCGCAATTCGAACCAGCGGCTCATGCGCTGGTCTCTTCTTCTGCAGGACTTCAACCTGCAGATTCACCACAAAAAGGGCACTGAAAATGTGATAGCCGATGTTCTGTCTAGGTGTTACTCGGAGCTATAGAAGTTAAACATTAAGGGTATGTTTAAATTCTTGGGTGTGGGGGTGTTATGACTGTCGTCATATTTTGTATACTGTGCGGTCTGTGTCTGTTTATGTCCGCTGTCTCCTTTAATGCAAATAGGGATGTGCCAGCTCCAGGATCCGATTGGCACAACAATTTTCCTGACCAAGCCCGTGATTGGCTGCAGCTGAGTACCACCCTGTATATAAGGAGCCAAGATGGCGGAGGGGACACAACCGGCGTTTTCGTCATCCTCCTCGAGTACCAACCAGCCACATGTTTGATAGTGCTAACAGTAGTTTTCGTTTGTATAGTAGGGGTGGACTGCCTTTTGATTTGATCTTGTTTTCTCCTGTTTTTGTTAAGTTAGGAAGGTAAGTCTATTGTGATTTTTGTTTTCTGAGAAAGGTTATTTATTTTCTAGATAGATCTGTTTTGGTTGTTGTTTTGGCCTTTGTCCACCCTGAAGCTGATTCCTAAGTTATGGTTGTTTGAACATTTTTGTAAATAGAGTTGTTGTAAATAGTTTTTGTAAATAGAGTTTTTGTAAATAAATCCTTTTGTTTAATTCACTTATACCTTGGTGCAAGTGGCTACTTGGGATTCGGGGAAGATGGCACCATTTCAAGTTATGCTCTAGGCACCCCTAGGCCGGGGCATAACACACTGCTCTGTTGAGCGTCTTTCTATTCACTTATATTTTCCTCTGTTTTCTCAATTTTCTTTCTCTGAATACCAGCCTGTCTGGCTCTAGCTTCTATCAGCCACAAGAGAACACTGAAGAGAGTGAGGGACTAGAGGCCTGGGGTCTGGTGGAAAAGCAGCTGGTGGGAATAAGAACGATTCGCTCTCCCAATACTTAGGGATATAATTCATTTCTGTAGGGATCCGATTTACTCTCCTTACGTGAATAGGAATGATTTGTGTTTTCTGAGTAAACTGTTGATTGAAAGTTTTGCAAGTGATTTGAGGGTACGAGTAAGTTTTTTTTAAAGCGTGTGGCGGGATCATTTAAAAGGACAATGGGAAGGTATTTTAGCAGAAGGTCTAAGATTGGATTTAGCGGTCGTGCAAAGTATATGTATGAGATTTGTGGTACCGAGTGTTTGTTTTTGTTAAATTTATTGTCATGTCATGTGTTGAAATAACGTTCTTCTCAAATTTCTCAAAAACTGGTCGTTTGACCGGATCAGATTTGAAAAAAGCTGAAAGAGAGATTAAGAGAGATGAAAGCAGAAATGTAGTAGCAGTAATGCAGAATCTCAAAAAGAATTGCTTTCCGATCAAAATAAGTAGTTTTATAATAATTGAGAAAAATAAAAACACAACGCAGAGTTAAAATGATGCAATTACTAGAACAAAGGAAAAAAAACAAATTTAAAAAGTCTTTCGGAAGCAACAAAACAAACTGTAGGAGCCAAATTGGTCATTTTCTATGTTGTATACATTTTTTGACAGTAGGTGGCAGTATCTTTTTAACCACATATAGTCTATATGGGGAGGTGGGTTAATCAGAGTAGGGGGCGCACGCTGGGGAAGCCATACGGTTTTTGACCGTGCCATGGTGTAACTTCACAGGTCAAGAAATTACGTGGTGTTATAGTGAAAGTGAGTCCTGTTGCAGTGGCTGTATGTGGCCTAAATAAACCTTAAACAAGTCAGTAGTGTGGATATGTTTGTGTTTGGATGTGTCGTGCATTTGGACCTGCATGCACCTACATTGGCATGCGTACAAGCCCTTTAAACCACCAGCATGCGCAGATAGTGACTAAGGGCCACTATTGGACTCGTGGGGAAAGCGTCCTTGTGGTTTCTTTGGGCCTTCGCTGTGGCTGGAAAGCTGCCCGTACCGCATGGCGCCTGGAGGAGGTGATCGTGGGAGGACGATAGAAAGGAGCTGCTGATTGCCCTGGGTCGTGGCGTGAGGTGGAGTTCGGCTACGGAGGGCCGCAGCGATTCGGTCGGATTTCGGCTACGGAGGGCCACAGCGGTTCGGCGGAGACCAGAACCAGGCGAGGCAGCGGAGCATCGGATCAGCTGATCACCGCATGGCGCCCAGCTCACTGATGCCGAGGTATGAATAGCGCTACAGAATAATGGCCATTGTACCTGTGTGCACACAATTAGTGGGGCATAAATCCAATGCATTGGTGGCCGAAATGAATACGTGATTGACTTTGCGTTAACTTTGTTGGTTGTTGCGAACTGTGGAGCGACTGAAAAAACAGGAAGTGTGGAAACAGCGTCTGCTGTAACCATGGAAACCGGAACCGGGCAAAAGCTTATAATGACTGAAAAGACACTTGCTGATAAGCTTTCAAGGTTGCAAGCGGAATGAAAGGCAAAGCTGAACAAAGCCGCCAATATACGAAATAAAATGAAAGATCTTATCGTAAAGGGTGATAAAACAATGGTTTGTGATGCTTTGAATGAATTAAGGGTGGTGTGTGATGATGCAAAATGTATCCATGAACAGCTGTTGGGTTTAATGCCAAGTGGTGAACAAGGAAAAACATGAAATATGGTTTAAAGCAAAATTTCTGTCTTTAAATTGTGTTTTCATGATGTAGAAATGTGGGTTTCCAACTTGGAAGGTAATATACAAGAAAATGTTGGTGTTACAAACAATGAGGGTAATGCAAATAAAAAATGAGGTTGGTATCAATCAAAATGGTGATGTCACAAGCATTGAAAACAATGCACATGCAACTCGCCTGGTGGTGGATGACATTAGCCCAGATGATAGCATTTCTAATGTGGAAAGCAAACGTTCAAGTAAAGGAAGTAGACCCAGTGGAGGATCAAGCACCGCTTCAGCACGCATAAAAGCTGAAGCAGATAGAGCTGCTCTTACTGCCCGTGCCTCAGCTCTTAAAGAAAGGCACGCATTGGAGGAGCATGAGCAACAATTAAGGAGGAAACGAGAACAGCTTGACTTGGAAGTGGAAATAGCTGCAACAAATGCTAAGTTGGCAGTATTGCAATCCTCTGGTGTGTGAAGTGTTGGTTCAGGATCCAAAAATGCAATGGGCTCTTACCTGGAAAATAAAAAAGGGAAAATGGGTCTGTGATTGTATTAAATCCTTTGGCAAATGAATATCAGCCAGGATTGTGGAAATCAAAGCAACAACAATGTTCAATAAATCCAAATAAACCACTGAATATGTGATCAAAGGAACGGGGCTCAAGTTTTAAAATGGCTTCTGAACATCACTACAATATGCGTGACCACCAGGAGAGCATGGGAAATTCACACCAACTTAAAGGTCAAATGACAACTTTTGAATTAAACAAGGAAACCAGTCAACCCCAAATCACTCATCAATTCACTCAACCTTGCATAAATCAAATTGCATCTGAGGACATACTTACCGTCATGCACAGACAAAAACGAAATAACAGCTGCTTTAGTGCAACAGCAAACCGCAAGATCTCTGCCACCGAGAGACATTCCTATATTTGAAGGGAACCCGTTGCAGTACAGAGCATTCATAAAAGCATTTGAGCAAGGAGTGGAGAATAAAGCAGGGGCAGCAGATTGTCTTTTCTATCTGGAGCAATTTACGAGAGGACAGCCACAACAACTGGTACGTAGCTGCCAGCACTTGGCTCCTGATCGCGGCTATGCAGTGGCTAAGGACCTGCTGCAGGAGCATTTTGGAAATCAATATAAAATTGCTAATGCTTATATGGAAAAGGTTCTAGCCTCGCAGTCCATAAAGGGTGAAGATGTTAAAGCACTCCAAGCGTATTCTTTGTTTTTGCCTGGCAGTTGTAATGTAATGGGGGAATTGGAGTGTATGCAAGAGTTGGATATGCCTGCAAATATGAGAGCCATTCTTGCAAAGCTGCCAAATAAGGGAGCAATGGTAATCCATCGCTCATGGAATCATGGAACAGACACAGCAGAGAGCTCACTTTACTGACTTGGTTGTATTTTTGGAGCGTCATGTTAAAATTCTTTCTGATCCTCTGTTTGGTGACATCCAAGATCCTGTATTTGGTGCGGCTGGCACAAAGACTCTCACCCGGTTTAAGTCTTATCCTGGAAACAGGGTGAAAGGAAACATTGTTGCCACCACTGCAACATCTATGACCTCATCAGAAAGGGGGGAGGAGCCACCAGCAGAGCTTGGCAAGTCAGTTAAAGTTGGATGCATTTGCTGTTAATACACATTGGAGGAGTGTAAACAGTTTAATGAGAAAAGACACAAGGAGAAAATTCAACTTCTAAGGGAAAAGGGAGTTTGCTTTGCATGCTTATGTGATGGTCACATGAGTCGGGAATGCGAGAGGCGCTTGACATCCAAAGTCTGTGGTCAAACTCATCTGTGCTGTACATGTTGTACATCAACAGACAACCACCTGCTCCAGAGCAAAAGATCTGTGTGTGCAGGCAGATGACGAGCGGACAACGAGGCAGAAGGCGGACTGGCCCTGCATCCCGTGCCACGTATCTCGCACTCAATTATCGGGTTCTGGCAGAGGTGTGTAGCAGAAGGGAGTGAATTGATTGGGCGGTGGAAAGGTGTGTTGGTGACAACTTCTGGTGTTTTGACAGCAGATCAGATCTGCTACAGGGATCCAAACACGTTAATGAATGTAACATAATATAACTCCTGATTCTTACTATTTATACGTCAATATTACTCAAATGTGTGTGTTTTTATTTACACAAGCCGCGCAGACCAAACACTGCATTCAGAGACAACAGGCTCAACATGTGCTTGTTTGCTAAGTTCGGGTCAATAGAGAATCAAGAAGTGTTAAAGGACCATTACATTGTGATTTCCATAAGATCCAGAACACAGCAACATTCCAGAACAGGTCATCATGTTCCAGAGTATTATCATGATCTCAAACATGACAACTTTCCAGGACAAAGCAACAATCCAGAATGTTAACATTCTGGAACATGACAAGATAACAAAAATAATGATACAATACTTGCTTTATTTTATTTTTCAAGAGCATCTGGCCCTCACAGTGTCTGCCGAGAAAAATTCTGGCGCTTGGACAAATGTAGCTAATGACCTCTTCCCAAGTGGCTATCTGAGACAAACGCAAAAGGTGGGTGGTTTTTAACAGTGACCTTCTTTCTTACCATCGGTGTACTTTATAGGTCTGTGTGTTTGTGTATGTGCAGGCACATGACGAGCGGTAGAAGGCGGACCGGCCCCGCATCCCATGCCACGTATCTTCCACCCAATTATCTGTAATAACTAATTACTGTTCAGAGATTTGAAAAAAAGGAGGGGAGTCAGATTTTTTTGGATCACAATTTACAACTGTCAAAATCTGACTCCCCTCTTAAATTAAATAAATTATATATGCAAGATGTAACTCCAACCATTTTCACTCTGCTGGCTAATTGTGACCTCTGCTACTTATGTAATAACTTATTTGCAGCTAGTGTCAAGAGATTTGAAAAAAGGAGGGGAGTCATATTTTTTCGGGTCACAATTTACACCCGCCACAATCTGACTCCCCTCTTATATTCAAAATGCAAGATGTAACACCAACCATTTTCACTCTGCTGGCTCATTGTGACCTCTGCTTCTTATGAAATAACTTATATTATAATTACTGATGAGAGATTTGAAAAAAGGAGGGGAGTCAGATTTTTTTGGGTCACAATTTACACCTGTCAAAATCCGACTCCCCTCTTATATTCAAAATACAAGATGTAACATCAACCATTTTCACTCTACTGGCTTATTGTGACCTCTGCTTCTTATGAAATAACTTATATTATAATTACTGTTAAGAGATTTGAATAAAGGAGGGGAGTTAGATTTTGACGGGTCACAATTTACACCTGTCACAATCTGCGTCTCCCTATCTCTATCACAGATTCCACTGCTACTGCAATCACTTTACCATTTATTGTAATTCATTGTAATTGTACAATATGTTTGTGTTGATTGTTCTGTACATGTGACATGCATTGCACGTCTGTCCATCCTGGAAGAGGGATCCCTCCTCTGTGGCTCTTCCTGAGGTTTCTTCCACATTTTTTCCCTGTTAAAAGGTTTTTTTGTGGGCAAGTTTTTCCTCACTCGAACCGAGGGTCTAAGGACAGAGGGTGTCACTCCCTGTACAGATTGTAAAGCCCTCTGAGGCAAAATGTGTTTTGTGACTTTGGGCTATACAAATAAAATTTGATTTGATTTGATCTTATCCTAACCTTAACCAACTCCTGGGGATCCCTAAGACTCCTTTGGATACATTCTCAGGATCTTATCCGAACCTTAACCAACTCCTGGGGATCCCTAAGACTCCCTTACCAAGCCAAAGACAAACAGCTAATACTGCTGAGGCCCACATGTGACTTCATGTAACCTTGTATCATGTCTGTGTGTGTGTGTTTGTGCTTTTATTATATTCCATTTAAAAGTATGTATGTGTCACTCAGAACACTACAAGAATAGAACATTTTATAACACAGAAGACTAAGTTTGGTTGGATGAGGTACCCTCAGGCAGCACAGGTGGCAGAGGACAGTTGTCTGGTCTACCTCCTCCTCAAAATGCTCAAAAACCGAGCGGCGGCCAACCAGCTCTCCTCCACCAGCAAGGTCACGGCTTGTTTGAAGGGGCAGTATAAAAGGATTGCAGACCGAATCGGAGACGACCCCATCCTTGGCGGTCTCGCCATTCCTCTACCCAACTTGAACTCCAAGTCCATCTCGACCTTCACTGCAAAGGAGGAGAAAAGGGCCAACTACAGGGCAACAGTGATGCCAAAAGTAACGCCTCACCTGAAAGTGCTGTCGGAGACACTGTTTCCAGAGGCTCCTGCACTGCCAACATCCCTGCCACCACCAGATCGACCTCAAGTGCAGTACCAGCACCTTCATCACAAGGCTGGAAAAAGGCGTGTTGAGAAGCGGAGGTAAGTTGTCATAAGCACTTCATTTCAACTGTCAGCTATGGAAAGCAAATAGCACGCACGTCATATCAATACTCATCATCATGTGTGTTTTATGTTTTCAGGTTATTTGTTGATGAACCAAAGCCAGAACCAACTCCTGTGACCCGGCCCATTCAGCCAAAGCCTACCTCGTCCACCTACATTCATCCAAAGCCTGCTGCGTCCACCTACAAACCACCCGCGGTCTCAGCAGCACCCATACTCCTGGTTCTTCCTGCACAGCCACAGGCTCCCTCCATCACGTTTCATGGGTCATCATGCAGTCAAAGCTTTGTACCTGTAGCACAGCCCCCTGCACCAACAATAAAGCCATACATGCCAAATAAGTCCTTGCGGCCATGTGGGGCTTGCCATGTGCATCGGTGTGGTGGAAAGACAAAGCAGCTGGAAGCATCCAGAAAATCTTTTCCTATTGCCCATCAACAAGAAAATCTACCACCTCTGGATTTGAAGATGTGGTTTATGATAGTTTTGAACACTTCAAAAGTGTGGTGGATGTAGAGCTAGAAAAGAGGAGAAACAATTAAATACCTGTGACTTACCTGTGTGATGCCACTTCTCCTGTGCCATCTGTGAGACTGTTTTTTTTTTGTTTGTTTGATGTTCTTGAAGTGTTTCAAAAATGTTTCAAAGTGTTTTAGCAAGTAGAGCTATACAGTCCGTTTATTTATATAGTTAAAAATTGCACTTTGTAGTTTAATTTAAGAATGTTCTTGTCTTTTTTTATTTATATTGTTAAAAATGCACTTTGTAGTATGTTTTTTATACAAACATGTTCTGATCCATGTCCAGTATATTGTCCAACCTGGTTCAACCTTACACAATCAGTTTAAATACTCTTTATGGTTAGTTTATGTTCAGTTAATCTGCTTGTCATACATGTCCATGTGCTGTTTGTTTATCTTTGTCTGCTCCATGTTTAACTAAATGTTAGTAAATGTTGTCTCTCTCGTATTGTCTCATCATCTCACTCGTGGCCTGAACCTTGACGTGGTGAGTGAGCTTTAAAACTAATCAGGTGGCGCAAGCATCCCGGTGGCATGTGCCGCCCGGCATGGTCGGCTGCTATGGTTGCTGCAGGTAGGCAGCAGGTGGCGCTGGCATCTCGGTGGAAGATGCCCCTGCCGCGGTGTAAGTATTCGAAAGTCGTGTCTGTGTTCGTTTGGGTAGGTTTCTTTGACACGGGCATGGTACTAAGTGTGGAGATAAGTCTGCAAAGTGAGGTGACTATTTGATCACGTTTTGAAGGTAACTGGGTAAATTGCATCAGATGACTTCACTTTACAGAGCAAAGCACTCCCTTTAATTACGTGCGTGTGTGCGCGTGCATAAGTGCGTGCGCACGTACGTGGGCGGCTTGACGGCCTCTTGATGGAAAGTGAATAGCCCTTAAACAGGAGGGATGCATGGTGACGTCACTCATACGTGTGCGTGTGAGTACATGCGCGAGGGCTTGTTCGGATACGGTGCGTGGTGAGTGGCTTGTAGCCTGACCCTTAAACGATGGGGAACGCCAAAGACATTTGATTGTATTGTTGACCCTGTGTTACCTGCACATGACGAAATAAACCTGAAACTTAAATGACGGCGGAAGACTACGTAATGACGTCACGCATGAGCGCTCGTACCTGGAGAGGTGGTGACCTTTGACAGCGAATGCGCGGCGACGTCACCCGGAACTTGAATTGTTGACGGAACTAAGACCATGATACACAAAGCGTTTCTGTAACAAGTGATTTGTAAAAATACTTATCTGTTAGACATGGCGAAAGCTGGTCGTCGGAGAACCACACGGAAGCGTAGTGCCGCTGCCACCGGCTGACGTGTTGTGGAGCCGGTGTATTTGTCGACGGAGGCGGTGAGTTGGAGAACTGGAACGATGGAGTGTCGTCGGATGTCTCGTCTCTCGTTCTGAAGACGGAGGCGAGCTGGGAGGCGTGATTAATTCAACAGGTGGATTAAAGTTGTATTGTATGTTGACGAGTGAAACAGAACGAGGCTCGCTGGACTGACTCGCTTCTTGAACAGCTTGTGGATCACGGAAAGAGGCGCCTTGTGGACGGAGGCCGAGGAGAAGTTTTAAGCTTCTGTTGCTGGATCTGCTGGCGTGTGTAGATGGAAACTTTAGATGCGGTCGTCCTGGTTTCGTCTGATTATCCTGCGATGGAAGTGAGGCGAAGTTCATGTTCACGATAAGGTGAGTGAATGAATGAACGTTACTCGTAGACCGGTGGTAGCGTGCTTTCCTGAGTCACAATATCAAAGTCACTGTTACGGGATTTTTTTTTAAAGAAAACCCTTGAATAAGGAGGACCGGATTCAAAGCATCAAAGTTTAAGTTGAATTTATTGTTCTTGTACAAGAGGAGCGTTTCGCAGTGCAACACACCAAAAAAAAAAAAAAAAAAAATACAGAGAAAAGGGCTCCCTGAGGAGCTCTAACGGTTGGTTCTTATACATTTTTTCTGAAAATGGACTGTCTCAACCATTGCCAATTGTTAACAGACAATTTGCATATATAGCTTGCAAACTGTTAGTCTTCAACATGCCCCCTCTCTAAATGTCACCTCTCTTCTGTGTCTGTACCTTTGTTCCTAAACTTTACCTCACCCTGCCAGTCTCAGTAACATCAAAGGGAAGTGCACTCAAGGCATGCAACTAATGGGAAATCACATAAACATTGTAAAAGTTAAAGCATCATTGCACTTAAGACATGTAATATATGGGAACACACAAACATAAGCATCTAAATAGCAGTGCAGTCCCAATTTTTTATAACATTTTCCCCCTGTTTGTACTATTTTTAGAAAGGTACAAAATATAATTCCAAAAATAAAACTAATCAGTGTTCAATAATTGTTACAAGTAATCATCGATGGTGCGGGAGCGAAAAATCTTTCTGGCAGTTCTTTAACATTCTTATTGTTTCATACTATGACTTTCTAGACAGGAAAATTCTCCACACGGCCCCGCTGCCCCGGCGGCCACTAACTTGTGTTAGTACTTGTTACTTGTTACTACACTTCAGTATACTTAATCACTCATAAAGATGTAAAATATAAATGCAAAAAAAAAAAAATCAAAAAAATAAAAAGCGGTCTCATCGGACCCTCTTTCCCTGCCTACGGGTGTTGTCCCTAAAATGAGAAATAAACAAAAAGCCTTTAAATGTATATACAATTCCATCAGTCATTTCTCTTAAGCATCAGTCATCAGTCCTTTTCTCTGCCATCAGTCCTTTTCTCTTAAGCATACATTACATCAGAACACTATAACTTCAATTCAGATTTTCTATAGGTTCTTCATTCTGCTGTGGAACAAAGACTAAACAGTGTGTCATTTTCAGCAGGTGCTTCTCCTCTCATGGGCGCGTAGATTAACTCCTAAACTCGCTGAGCTGGAGACACTCATCATACTCGTCCTCATTCTCATATCTAATCACAACCAGTCCTTCAGTCATCTCATACCTCTCAAACTCATCAACTGTGGAGACATGCTGATAGAACAATTGTTGTTTCGTTAGTGTGGTAGTTATCAATCTTTGGATCAATTCTCTCATACATGGAATACAACAACATCCACAAGTGGCCAGGACAGTAATTGCAATTCCTACAGACATGATCAGTACCTTTTAAGATGTTTCCCCATCTCCCAAACATGTCCTCCATCCATTTTGTGATTGGATCTGTGATACCTGAATTATCTGACAGCTTGTCTGACAGTGAGGTCAGGAAGCACTTACTTTAGGAATTAAAGTACCTTGTTTTGCTCTGAAAAGCGGATATGAGTTATTATTTTGGGTCTGAGTCATTTTTCCATAGTCATTCTGCTCGGAGAATCGGGTGATTAGTATCAATATGACTAAAAGTATTACTAAAATTCTTATGAACCCCATCATTCCGCATCCCATTCTTCTGAATGGATGCCATGGATGCTCTGTCATCTTACCTGCAAGGTGCAAGTGACTGTTTCATTTATTACTTATCTGTAGGTATCGGTGCTCGTTTGCAATGTGTCAGGTGTATCCACGTTGTTCTCTCAGCTATACGTACTGCTGTGGGTGTTGCGAGTAGTACTTGAAATGGACCTTCCCACCTTGGAGAACTCCAATTTTTCCATTTGAGCGTTTTGGTAAATATCCAATCTCCTGGCTCCACAGGTATCTCTTGGTCAGGGACCGGCTCTGTGGGTGAGAGAACTGTAGACATAGTTTCTTTGTTTTTCAACATTTTGCTCATATAATCTACAATTGTTTCTGTCAATTCTGTGTCATCTCCCTTGAAGTTAATCAAAGGTTCTCTGTAAGGTCTGTCATACAAAATTTCAAAAGGTGACAGTCCTGTATTATTAGGTTGTATATGAAGACTCAGCATTACTGCTGGCAAACAGGTTACCCATCCTTTTCCTGTTTCGTCCATGGCTTTCCTAGGTTTAGCCTTGATTGTGCCGTTCGCTCTTTCCACTAGTCCTGCTGATTGTGGATGATAAGAACAATGAAATTTCATTTTAATGGAAAACAGTTCACTCAATTTAGCAATTACATCATTTCTAAAATGTGGTCCATTATCACTATATATGATTTCTGGAAATCCAAATCTTGGTGCAATATGTGTTGCTAAGGCTTTAGTTACTGTTATTGCATCATTTCGTGTGGTTGGAATAACTTCAATCCATTTTGAGTATAAATCTATGATCACAAGACAGTACTTTTTATTTTCACATTTATTTATTCTATGAAATCCATACATATCGCATGAAATGGATAGTGAGCATTTTACCTGGTCTTGATCTTAATCTGCCTTGGAATCCATATGCTGTATATATCTTATTTATTAGCTCATACATCCCCCCCTGTTGATGCATGAGTCAATACCGCTGCAAATCTAAATACATTTTTTGGAAGTATGTACTTGCCCTCTGGTCATTTCCATAACTCATTATCAGACAATGTTGCCCCCCTATTCGCCCAAGATCGTTTTTCTAATTCAGGTGAGCTGTGTTGCATGTCTTTTAAGATGTCATGGTCAATATGTGTGATCTCTTCAGCCGTGTATATGTCTTCATAATCTTGTCTCGCAGCAGCTATCTTTGCTTCCTCATCTGCTTTACGATTTCCTTGTGAAACCAAGTCTATTCCTGTTGTGTGAGCTGCACACTTACATACGGCAATCTGAAGTGGTAATTGTACAGCTTTTAATAAGGCTAAAATCAGATTTGTATGCAAACTTGGTTTACCTGTGGATGTAATCATAGCTCTATTTTCCACTGTTGTGCAAAAACATGCAAGGTATTAAAAGCATATGCATCAGTATAGACAGTTATTCTCTTTCCTTCTCCTAATTGTCATGCCTCAGTTAGAGCAATCAATTCTGCTGCTTGAGCTGAGAGGTGGGATGCAGGTGCTCTAGATTTTAACACCTTATCTATAGTTATTACTGCATATCCACTACT
Organism: Nibea coibor; assembly: GCA_023373845.1. NCBI lineage: Eukaryota > Metazoa > Chordata > Actinopteri > Sciaenidae > Nibea > Nibea coibor. The sequence goes on along the minus strand of JALLKU010000176.1, from coordinate 20,178 downwards.
GTTAGTCCCATCTGGGTTCTTTTTACATGATCCATCTACGAACATTACTACATCCGGATTTTGTAACGCCACATCAGTTAAATCCGCTCTTGGCAACACTTTTTCTGTTGTTTCAGCTACACAATCATGTTTAGCACTTTCTGTTTCATTTGGTAGTAGCATAGCTGGATTTAAAATTGTACACATTTCAATAGTTAGATGAGGCTGAGAGAGTAGGATAGTCATACAATTAAGACGTCGAGCTGGAGACATGAAGGCTATTTTTGACTGCGTCAATAGAGCGTCTACAGCATGTGACACCTTCAATGTCAATGGATGGAACAAGACAATTGCAGCTGAACTCTGTATTGCTAAGGCTGCGGCCTGTACAGCTTGCAGATACTGCGGCATTGCTCTGGCTATTGGATTACGAATAGTATGCCACAGGTCTAAGTTTTCCTCAAAAGGTTGGGTTAGGGTTAGGGGTTAGGGGTTACACACTGGTCATAAATCCACTTCTAGCATCACACATTTGTATAAATGGCTTCTTATAATCCGGGAGTGCTAAAACTCCTGAACCCACTAGCAATTGTTTTACTTGTACAAACGCATGTTCTCCCTCTGGAGTCCATGTGATCACATCTTTAGCGGTCATGGGTTGATCATAGATAAGCATTTGAAGTGGATGTATTACTTCAGCATAATTTGCAATCCATGCTCTACAGAAATTAGTTATTCCTAAAAATGACATCTTTTTTTTTTTTTTTTAGTCTGTGGTTTGGGTGCATGCAATATCACTGTTTTTCTATTTTCATCTAGATGTTTACCTTCAAGAGAGATATTAAACCTAGATATTTCACCACTTCTTTCCATAATTGCAATTTATTTTTGCTTACTTTGTGACCCTGTTCTGCTAAGTATTTTAAAAGAGCAACAGTGTCAGTTTTGCAATCCTGTTAATTTTCAGAGGCTAGCAAAATATCAACGTTCAATAACAGCTGACTTCCTCTCGGGAGTAAATTGTGATAAGTTAGATGACATTGCCATTGAAAAGATGGTCAGACTTTCATAATATCCTTGTGGGAGTCTTGTAAATGTATACCTTTTACCTCTATACTGAAAAGCAAACCAAAATTGATCTTCTTTATGAAGTGGTATAGAGAAAAATGCATTAGCTAAATCTACCACTGTAAAATATTTAGCTTTTGAATTGAGTTCATTTAACCGAGTGTGTGGGTCTGGTACCACCGCTATTCCTAGTTTCGTCATCAGATCCCTTCCTAAGAGGCTAACGGGACACCGTTGTGATGACGCCACTGAAGCCAGTATACTTTTCTTTGTTTTAGGATCACTTATTTTTAGTGGTTTCGTCAACGGTTCAATAGTTACATACCCTGTGGCCGACCAAACTCTCAAACCGCTATTAAGCTGCAAAGGAAAATGTGTTCCTTTTTCGCTACATCGCACAACCGTTCTGCAGGCTCCTGTCGACCTCTGCCTCATCATGTGTTGCTGTACTCGTATCTGTAATGTCATCTATCTCTATATGTGTGTGCGTGTGTGTCTGCATAACCTGCTTCTGGAGTTAGTCATTCTGTGCGATCATGCGGTTTCTCTCCTGTCCTGCCAGGGCTCCGCTCCTTCGCTTCGTCCCGCTCTCCATCCTCCCCTCCTCCCTCTCCTCTTTGGAGCTCTGCAGTCTCTCACGTAGTGTCTAAATCTTCCACAATTGAAACACACATCGCTGTCCATTCTTCTGTTCGCCACCTTCACATCCTCTCCCCCTTCCTTAGTTATCTCGGAAGAAAAGTTCACCAGTGTTAGTATCATAACACAAAAATGCATTTATATCTTTTTTCTTTTTTGCTTCAATTGTTTCGTCTGCATGATTTGCATAATCAATGGTTCTTTGCAATCCTTCATTTTTCCAAGCAATCAGATGTTTCTTTATGAACTGACTGATTTCTGGTCTGAATCCAATCATGAGTGCGTTCTTTAACTGCATGCTGTATGGGCTGTCATCAGCATTATTTACAGGTATTCCACTGTTTATGCGGAACACCTTTTTCATTTTTTCAACAAAAAGTGGCACCGGCTCTGCAGGTCCCTGTTTGCATTCCGACACTCTTGAGTAATTTGCCTGTCCTCTGTAGTGCGCAACCACCCTTGCCAGTAGTGGGTCTACCTGAGCAGCATAATTTGCATGACCAAATGGAATTGGCTCTTGATTCATAAGGGGGTCCCAATTTCCCCTTATTTGACACCACACTTTTGGCGCTATTGTTCTAACTGCCCTTTCTACTTCTATAGTATTTAAACCGAAGCTTTTGAAGAGTTGATTCATTTCTTGACTAAAAGCTTCACCATCCTCTTGGGGACGAATTATGTTTTTTGTTGCGTCTCTGGCATCCTGGTCTGTTGCTCTAAATACGCTCACTGTGAGTGGCTGCACTACTCCATTGACAGTTATGCCTGCCATAGGTTTTGGTAACTCAATCATGGGTGCGATGAGAGTTGTATTATTTTCATCACCATCTAAACTTATTCCTCCCTCACAACTTTGTGTCTTATTTGCATGTGCAGTGTGTCCATATACTGTACCGCTTCGTGTCTTTAGAGGAGATTGCCAACGGGGGGGCCATCCCTTTCATGGCGTGGCGTTAACCTTTGGGAAGGGGTTGTGTGGTAAGTGGACGGGAGGCAACGGAGCAGTTAGTGGTGCAGGAGGAGAGGGACGAGCCTGAGGCATGGGATAAGGCGGAGGATCCAGACAGAGCTCATATGGCACGTACTCGTCATCACCCTGAGGGTCTCGGGCAGAAAATAAGACAGGATATATGTTAGTTTGGTTTTCGCTGCTCTGTTGACCATCTTTCTGTTTACTTTTTTTTTTTTTCACCGATTTTCCTCTATTTTCTCAATTTTCTCTGCTCCTCCTATTTTCTTTCTCTGAATACCAGCTTGTCTGGCTCTGGCTTCTATCACCCACAACTTGGCCTGTAACAGTCCATCTTTTCTTGACTTACCTTTCCTTTTCTCCTTTTCACTAATAGTTTTCACTAACTCCTCACATTCTTTTACATCTAATCTTCCTACAAAATCATACTTCTCCTGCCATCTTTTTAGATATTTAACATTATCAGGATTTAATGTTTCCATACATTTGGCATCTCCCTGACTTCTCCTACATCTGTTTGTTTACTCAGGCCTGAAGGATCAATTTTTTCAATTTTCGTTCCAAAGACATTACCCTCCTAGTCCCTGACTGAGGCACCCTGGGTCTCCCCTCTAAGTTCCCAACTGATCTGAGGTTCCTGGCCTTTTTCTGTGTGGTTGACCCCGTCACTGCCTTCTCTCTCAGCTGGTCCTGGTCTACGCCAAAACAGGGTTTTAAGAACCTTGTGGCGTTTTTTTTTTTTTTAGTCAATGTACCGGCAGGTTTTTTCCAGTGCCGTCACTTCCAGAGGAGAACAGATATCGAACTCTACATTGGACGCCAAATGTTACAGGAATTTTTTAAAGAAAACCCTTGAATAAGGAGGACCGGATTCAAAGCATCAAAGTTTAAGTTGAATTTATTGTTCTTGTACAAGAGGAGCGTTTTGCAGTGCAACACACCAAAAGAGTTACAGAGAAAAAGGCTCCCTGAGGAGCTCTAACGGTTCGTTCTTTTACATTTTTTCTAAAAATGGGCTGTCTGAACCACTCCCAATTGTTAACAGACAATTTGCATATATAGCTCTTCAACATGCCCCCTACTCTGAATGTCACCTCTCGTATCTGTATCTGAGCTTTATTCCTAAACTTTACCTCACCCTGCCAGTCTCAGTAACATCAAAGGGAAGTGCACTCAAGGCATGCAACTAATGAGATAACATCGTAAAAGTTAAAGCATCAGTGCACTTAAGACATGTAATATATGGGAACACACAAACATAAGCATCTAAATAGCAGTGCAGTCCCAAGTCACAACTTCACATCAAAGTCACAACATCAAAGTCATAACTTCAAAGTCACTAATTCACAATGACACAATTAGCCTTCAAAGTCACAAATTCAAAGTCACACAGTGAGACTTCAAAGTCACAACATCAAAGTAACACATTCAAAGTCACACAGTGAGACTTCAAAGTCACAACTTCAGAGTCACAACTTCAAACTGATGGTAATGATGATGAGAGAGAGACAGACAGACAGAATGGGAGAGAGAGAATAGGAGAGAGAATGAGGGATCCCCAGGCAGTCTAGTCCTATGGCAGCATAACTAAGGGAAGGCCTGAGCCAGGCCTAAGTATAAGCGCTCTCAAAAAGGAAGGTCTTAAGTCTACTCTTGAAGGTGGTGACCGTGTCTGCCTCCTGAACCCAGAAAGGTAGTTTGTTCCACAGAAGTGGAGCTTGATAGCTGAAAGCTCTGGCTCCCAATCTACTTTTGGAAACTATAGGAACCACAAGGAACCCAGCATTCTGAGAGTGCAGTGGTCTAGAGGGGTAGTAACGTACTATGAGTTCTTTTAGATGTGATGGTGCCTGGCCATGAAGCGCTTTGTATGTAAGGAGAAGAATTTTAAATTCTATTCTAGATTTAACAGGTAGCCAGTGCAAGGAAGCCAAAATAGGAGCGATGTCATCTCTGTTCTGGGTTCCTGTCAGAACACGTGCAGCAGCATTTTGAATTTGCTGCAAAGTCCTAAGAGATTTATTGGGGCAGCCTGATAACAAAGAGTTACAGTAGTCCAGCCTAGAAGTAACAAATGCATAGACTAGTTTTTTCTGCATCCGCTTGGGGCACGATGCGTCTGATTTTGGCAATGTTGCGTAAGTGGAAGAATGCTGTCCATGAAATTTGTTTTATATGGACATAAAAGGACAAATCCTGATCAAAAAATAAGATTCTTTATGGTGGAGCTGGAGGCCAGGGTGCTCCCGTCTAAGGTAGCCAGGTCTCCGGAAAGAGAGTTTCTGAGGTCTTTGGGTCCAATTACAAGAACTTCAGTTTTATCTGAGTTCAACATCAGAAAATTGTAGGTCATCCTACTTTTTATATCCCTAAGGCATGCTTGGAGTTTAGTAAACCGATTGGTTTCATCAGGCTTAATCGATAAATATAATTGGCTGTCATCAGCATGACAGCCAATTATAGCAACAATGGAAATTAATGGAGTGATTCCTTATAATGTTCCCTAGAGGAAGCATATATAGACTGAATAGAAGTGGTCCCAGTACAGAACCTTGTGGGACTCCATGACAGACTTTGGTATGCATGGGGGATTCATCATTGACGTGAACAAACTGAGATTTATCTAAGAAATACGACTTAAACCAGCTTAGGGCGGTTCCTTTGATGCCAATTTGATGTTCCAGTCTCTGTAAAAGAATTTGATGGTCTATGGTATTAAATGCAGCACTAAGATCTAACAGGACGAGTATAGAGATGAGTCCTTTGTCTGATGCCATTAGGAGATCGTTTATGACTTGGACTAGTGCGGTCTCTGTTCTATGATGCACTCTAAATCCTGACTGAAAATCCTCGACTAAACTGTTCTTATGAAGAAATTCACACAGCTGATTAGCTACAGCTTTCTCAGGTAACTTAGAAAGAAATGGAAGGTTTGATATCGGTCTATAATTGGCTGAAACTGGAGACAGTTTATATATATATATATATATATATATATATATATATATATATATATATATATATATATATATATATAAAGCTTTATTGCAGACACAGTCCATGTAACACATCATACACTATAATTAATTGCTGGTGGTCAGGGTCAGCAGACATCGTGCATGGACGCGCAGCAGATCCATCAATCAGCAGGCTGAGGTTCTCTTTGGCAAGGAACTTGTCCTGGAGCCCGACTTCGCTGCTCCAATGCCCATCCCTGATGAGTAGGAGGTGCAGTACCAACACCTTCATCACAAGCCTGGAAAGTTGGTAAGTTGTCATAAGCACTTCATTTCACCTGTCAACTATGGAAAGCAAATAGCACACACGTTATGTACGACAGTGGAGAGGAAGCCGTAGGCACGAGGCAACTATTAATCTCCTGTATGTTTTTTGGCAGATTTATTATTAGTGTGGAGGCCCAGAAGGTGCCCGCACTATTGTTCTTCAAATCTTTATTATTATTATTAGCATGGGGGCCCAGAAGGCATTTTTCCCCATGTCTTCGCAGGGGCTTCATTTGGTCTCTCTCTCTCTCTCTCTCTGGGCATTTCCAACTGAGTCTCACAGGTACGCCTAACTGCTCTGCTGATTAGGGCCCAGCTGTTGGCCCTGGTTGCTTGGCAACCTCAAGCCTGCCTGAGGGAGTAGAGGGGGAGGGGCTATTTTTTGTATTAATACTGAATTTACTGAGCAGTATCAATAATATTGGATGGGGGCGACGGGGCCAGAGTCAGGCACACTCAAAATTTCTTTAGGAATTTTTCTAGTTTGTAACTAGTATCAACAGAGAGGAAAAAAGGAGGGGAGTCAGATTTTGACAGGTCACAATTTACACCTGTCACAATCTGACTCCCCTCTTATATTAAAAATGCAAGATGTAACGCCAACAATTGTCACTTTGCTAGCATACTTTGACATCTGCTACTTATGTATAAAGTTATTTGTAACTAGCATCAACAGAGAGGAAAAAAGGAGTGGAGGGAGATTATGACGGGTCACAATTTACACCTGTCAGAATCTGACTCCCCTCTCATATAAAAAAATGCAAGATGTAATACTCACCATTTTCACTTTGCTAGCTTACATTGACATCTGCTACTTATGTATAAAGTTATTTGTAACTAGTGTTAACAGAGAGGAAAAAAGGAGGGGAGTCATATTATGACCGGTCACAATTCATACCTGTCACAATCTGACTCCCCACTTATATTAAAAATGCAAGATGTAACGCCAACAATTATCACTTTGCTAGCATACTTTGACCTCTGCAACTTATGTATAAAGTTATTTGTAACTAGTATGAACAGAGAGGAAAAAAGGAGGGGAGTCAGATTTTGACGGGTCACAATGTACACCTGTCAGAATCTGACTCCCCTCTCATATAAAAAAATGCAAGATGTAATATTCACCATTTTCACTTTGCTAGCTTACATTGACATCTGCTACTTATGTATAAAGTTATTTGTAACTAGTGTTAACAGAGAGGAAAAAAGGAGGGGAGTCATATTATGACCGGTCACAATTCATACCTGTCACAATCTGACTCCCCTCTCATATAAAAAATGCAAGATGTAATACCCACCATTTTCACTTTGCTATCATACTTTGACATCTGCTACTTATGTATAAAGTTATTTGTAACTCGTGTTAACAGAGAGGAAAAAAGGAGGGGAGTCAGATTTTGACGGGTCACAATTTACACCTGTCGCAATCTGACTCCCCTCTCATATAAAAAATGCAAGATGTAATACCCACCATTTTCACTTTGCTATCATACTTTGACATCTGCTACTTATGTATAAAGTTATTTGTAACTAGTGTTAACAGAGAGGAAAAAAGGAGGGGAGTCAGATTTTGACGGGTCACAATTTACACCTGTCGCAATCTGACTCCCCTCTCATATAAAAAATGCAAGATGTAATACCCACCATTTTCACTTTGCTAGCTTACCTTAACATCTGCTACTTATGTATAAAGTTATTTGTAACTAGTTTTAACAGAGAGGAAAAAAGGAGGGGAGTCAGATTTTGACGGGTCACGATTTACACCCGTCACAATCTGACTCCCCTCTTATATTAAAAAATGCAAGGTGTAATGACAACAATTTTCACTTTGCTTGCATACTTTGACATCTGCTACTTATGTATGAAGTTATTTGTAACTAGTGTTAACAGAGAGGAAAAAAGGAGGGGAGTCAGATTTTGATGGGTCACAATTTGCACCTGTCACAATCTGACTCCCCTCTTATATTAAAAATGCAAGATCTAACGCCAACAATTGTCACTTTGCTAGCTTACTTTGACATCTGCTACTTATGTATAAAGTTATTTAGAACTAGTGTTAAGAGAGAGGAAAAAATGAGGGGAGTCAGATTTTGACGGGTCACAACTTACACCTGTCACAATCTGACTCCCCTCTTATATCAAAAAATGCAAGGTGTAATGCCAACAATTTTCACTTTGCTAGCATACTTTGACATCTGCTACTTATGTATAAAGTTATTTGTAACTAGTGTTAACAGAGAGGAAAAAAGGAGGGGAGTCAGATTTTGACGGGTCACAATTTACACCCGTCACAATCTGACTCCCCTCTTATATTAAAAATGCAAGATGTAATACCCACCATTTTCACTTTGCTATCATACTTTGACATCTGCTACTTATGTATAAAGTTATTTGTAACTCGTGTTAACAGAGAGGAAAAAAGGAGGGGAGTCAGATTTTGACGGGTCACAATTTACACCTGTCGCAATCTGACTCCCCTCTCATATAAAAAATGCAAGATGTAATACCCACCATTTTCACTTTGCTATCATACTTTGACATCTGCTACTTATGTATAAAGTTATTTGTAACTAGTGTTAACAGAGAGGAAAAAAGGAGGGGAGTCAGATTTTGACGGGTCACAATTTACACCTGTCGCAATCTGACTCCCCTCTCATATAAAAAATGCAAGATGTAATACCCACCATTTTCACTTTGCTAGCTTACCTTAACATCTGCTACTTATGTATAAAGTTATTTGTAACTAGTTTTAACAGAGAGGAAAAAAGGAGGGGAGTCAGATTTTGACGGGTCACGATTTACACCCGTCACAATCTGACTCCCCTCTTATATCAAAAAATGCAAGGTGTAATGCCAACAGTTTTCACTTTGCTAGCACACTTTGACATCTGCTACTTATGTATGAAGGTATTTGTAACTATTATTAACAGAGAGGAAAAAAGGAGGGGAGTCAGATTTTGACGGGTCACAATTTACACCTGTCGCAATCTGACTCCCCTCTTATATTAAAAATGCAAGATCTAACGCCAACAATTGTCACTTTGCTAGCTTACTTTGACATCTGCTACTTATGTATAAAGTTATTTAGAACTAGTGTTAAGAGAGAGGAAAAAATGAGGGGAGTCAGATTTTGACGGGTCACAACTTACACCTGTCACAATCTGACTCCCCTCTTATATCAAAAAATGCAAGGTGTAATGCCAACAATTTTCACTTTGCTAGCATACTTTGACATCTGCTACTTATGTATAAAGTTATTTGTAACTAGTGTTAACAGAGAGGAAAAAAGGAGGGGAGTCAGATTTTGACGGGTCACAATTTACACCCGTCACAATCTGACTCCCCTCTTATATTAAAAATGCAAGATGTAATACCCACCATTTTCACTTTGCTATCATACTTTGACATCTGCTACTTATGTATAAAGTTATTTGTAACTCGTGTTAACAGAGAGGAAAAAAGGAGGGGAGTCAGATTTTGACGGGTCACAATTTACACCTGTCGCAATCTGACTCCCCTCTCATATAAAACATGCAAGATGTAATACCCACCATTTTCACTTTGCTAGCTTACCTTAACATCTGCTACTTATGTATAAAGTTATTTGTAACTAGTGTTAACAGAGAGGAAAAAAGGAGGGGAGTCAGATTTTGACGGGTCACAATTTACACCCGTCACAATCTGACTCCCCTCTTATATTAAAAATGAAGATGGAACGCCAATCATTTTCACTTTGCTAGCTTACTTTGACATCTGCTACTTATGTATAAAGTTATTTAGAACTAGTGTTAAGAGAGAGGAAAAAATGAGGGGAGTCAGATTTTGACGGGTCACAACTTACACCTGTCACAATCTGACTCCCCTCTTATATAAAAAATGCAAGATGTAACGCCAACAATTTTCACTTTGCTAGCATATTTTGACATCTGTTACTTATGTATGAAGTTATTTGTAACTAGAGTTAACAGAGAGGAAAAAAGGAGGGGAGTCAGATTTTGACAGGTCACAATTTACACCTGTCACAATCTGACTCCCCTCTTATATAAAAAAATGCAAGGTGTAATGCCAACAATTTTCACTTTGCTAGCATACTTTGACATCTGCTACTCATGTATAAAGTTATTTGTAACTCGTGTTAACAGAGAGGAAAAATGGAGGGCAGTCGGATTTTGACGGGTCACAATTTACACCCGTCACAATCTGACTCCCCTCTTATATTAAAAATGAAGATGTAACGCCAATAATTTTCACTTTGCTAGCTTAATTTGACATCTGCTGCTTATGTATAAAGTTATTTGTAACTATTATTAATAGAGAGGAAAAAAGGAGGGGAGTCAGATTTTGACGGGTCACAATTTACACCTGTCACACTCTGACTCCCCTCTTATTTTAAAAATGCAAGATGTAATACCCACCATTTTCACTTTGCTAGCTTACATTGACATCTGCTACTTATGTATGAAGTTATTTGTAACTATTATCAACAGAGAGGAAAAATGGAGGGGAGTCAGATTTTGACGGGTCACAATTTACACCTGTCACAAACTGACTCCCCTCTTATATTAAAAATGCAAGATGTAACGCCAACAATTGTCACTTTGCTAGCATACTTTGACATCTGCTACTTATGTATGAAGTCATTTGTAACTATTATTAATAGAGAGGAAAAAAGGAGGGGAGTCAGATTTTGACGGGTCACAATTTACACCCGTCACAATCTGACTCCCATCTCATATTAAAAATGCAAGATGTAATACCCACCATTTTCACTTTGCTATCATACTTTGACATCTGCTGCTTATGTATAAAGTTATTTGTAACTAGTATGAACAGAGTGGAAAAAAGGAGGGGAGTCAGATTTTGACGGGTCACAATTTACACCTGTCACACTCTGACTCCCCTCTTATTTTAAAAATGCAAGATTTAATACCCACCATTTTCACTTTGCTGGCTTACATTGACATCTGCTACTTATGTATAAAGTCATTTGCAACTTGTTTTAACAGAGGGGAAAAAATGAGGGGAGTCAGATTTTGACGGGTCACAACTTACATCTGTCACAATCTGACTCCCCTCTTACATAAAAAATGCAAGATGTAACGCCAACAATTTTCACTTTGCTAGCATACTTTGACCTCTGCTACTCATGCATAAAGTTATTTGTAACTAGTGTTAACAGATTGGAAAAAAGGAGGGGAGTCAGATTTTGACGGGTCACAATTTACACCTGTCACAATCTGACTCCCCTCTTATATTAAAAATGCAATATGTAACGCCAACAATTTTCACTTTGCTAGCATACTTTGACCTCTGCTACTCATGTATAAAGTTATTTGTAACTAGTGTTAACAGAGAGGAAAAAAGGAGGGGAGTCAGATTTTGACGGGTCACAATTTACACCTGTCAGAATCTGACTCCCCTCTCATATAAAAAAATGCAAGATTTAATACCCACCATTTTCACTTTGCTGGCTTACATTGACATCTGCTACTTATGTATGAAGTTATTTGTAACTAGTACCAACAGAGAGGAAAAAAGGAGGGGAGTCAGATTTTGACGGGTCACAATTTACATCTGTCACAATCTGACTCCCCTCTTATATAAAAAATGCAAGATGTAACGCCAACAATTTTCACTTTGCTAGCATACTTTGACCTCTGCTACTCATGTATAAAGTTATTTGTAACTAGTGTTATCAGATTGGAAAAAAGGAGGGGAGTCAGATTTTGACGGGTCACAATTTACACCTGTCACAATCTGACTCCCCTCTCTTATATTAAAAATGCAAGATGTAACGCCAACAATTGTCACCTTACTAGCTTACTTTGACATCTGAGACTTATGTATAAAGTTATTTGTAACTAGTGTTAACAGAGAGGAAAAAAGGAGGGGAGTCAGATTTTGACAGGTCACAATTTACACCCGTCACAATCTGACTCCCCTCTTTATATCAAAAATGCCAGATGTAACGCCAAGAATTGTCACTTTTCTAGCTTACTTTGACATCTGCTACTTATGTATAAAGTTATTTGTAACTAGTGTTAACAGAGAGGAAAACAGGAGGGGAGTCAGATTTTTACAGGTCACAATTTACACCTGTCACAATCTGACTCCCCTCTTATATAAAAAAGGCAAGATGTAATACCCACCATTTTCACTTTGCTAGCTTACATTGACATCTGCTACTCATGTATAAAGTTATTTGTAACTAGTGTTAACAGAGAGGAAAAAAGGAGGGGAGTCAGATTTTGACGGGTCACAATTTACATCCGTCACAATCTGACTCCCCTCTTATATGAAAAATGCAAGATGCAATGCCAACAATCTTCACTTTGCTATCATACTTTGACCTCTGCTACTCATGTATAAAGTTATTTGTAACTAGTGTTATCAGATTGGAAAAAAGGAGGGGAGTCAGATTTTGACGGGTCACAATTTACACCCGTCACAATCTGACTCCCCTCTTATATTAAAAATGCAAGATGTACCGCCAAGAATTTTCACTTTGCTATCATACTTTGACATCTGCTACTTATGTATGAAGTTATTTGTAACTAGTGTTAACAGAGAGGAAAAAAGGAGGGGAGTCAGATTTTGACGGGTCACAATTTACACCTGTCACAATCTGACTCCCCTTTTATATTAAAAATGCAAGATGTAACACCAATAATTTTCACTTTTCTAGCTTATTTTGACATCTGCTACTTATGTATAAATTTATTTGTAACTAGTGTTAAAAGAAAGGCAAAAAGGAGGGGAGTCAGATTTTGACGGGTCACAATTTACACCCGTCACAATCTGACTCCCCTCTTATATTAAAAATGCAAGGTGTAACGCCAAGAATTGTCACTTTGCTATCATACTTTGACATCTGCTACTTATGTATGAAGGTATTTGTAACTAGTGTTAACAGAGAGGAAAAAAGGAGGGCAGTCAGATTTTGACGGGTCACAATTTACACCTGTCACAATCTGATTCCCCTCTCATATAAAAAATGCAAGATGTAATACCCACCATTTTCACTTTGCTAGCTTACATTGACATCTGCTACTCATGTATAAAGTTATTTGTAACTAGTGTTAACAGAGAGGAAAAAGGGAGGGGAGTCAGATTTTGACAGGTCACAATTTACACCTGTCACAATCTGACTCCCCTCTTATATAAAAAATGCAAGATGTAACGCCAACAATTTTCAATTTGCTAGCATACTTTGACATCTGTTAATTATGTATGAAGTTATTTGTAACTAGAGTTAACAGAGAGGAAAAAAGGAGGGGAGTCAGATTTTGACAGGTCACAATTTACACCTGTCACAATCTGACTCCCCTCTTATATAAAAAAATGCAAGGTGTAATGCCAACAATTTTCACTTTGCTAGCATACTTTGACATCTGCTACTTATGTATAAAGTTATTTGTAACTCGTGTTAACAGAGAGGAAAAAAGGAGGGGAGTCAGATTTTGACGGGTCACAATTTACACCTGTCGCCATCTGACTCCCCTCTCATATAAAAAATGCAAGATGTAATACCCACCATTTTCACTTTGCTAGCTTACCTTAACATCTGCTACTTATGTATAAAGTTATTTGTAACTAGTGTTAACAGAGAGGAAAAAAGGAGGGGAGTCAGATTTTGACGGGTCACGATTTACACCCGTCACAATCTGACTCCCCTCTTATTTTAAAAATGTAAGATGTAACGCCAACAGTTTTCACTTTGCTAGCATACTTTGACATCTGCTACTTATGTATGAAGGTATTTGTAACTATTATTAACAGAGAGGAAAAAAGGAGGGGAGTCAGATTTTGACGGGTCACAATTTACACCTGTCGCAATCTGACTCCACTCTTATATAAAAAATGCAAGATGTAACGCCAACAATTTTCACTTTGCTAGCATACTTTGACGTCTGCTACTCATGCATAAAGTTATTTGTAACTAGTGTTAACAGACTGGAAAAAAGGAGGGGAGTCAGTTTTTGACGGGTCACACTTTACACCTGTCACAATCTGACTCCTTTCTCATATAAAAATGCAAGATGTAACACCTGCCATTTTCACTTTGCTAGCTTACTCTGACATCTGCTACTTATGTATAAAGTTATTTGCAACTAGTGTTAACAGAGAGGAAAAAAGGAGGGGAGTCAGATTTTGACGGGCCACAATTTACACCTGTCACACTCTGACTCCCCTCTTATTTTAAAAATGCAAGATGTAACGCCAATAATTTTCACTTTGCTAGTATACTTTGACATCTGCTACTTATGTGTAAAGTTATTTGTAGCTAGTGTTAACAAAGAGGAAAAAAGGAGGGGAGTCAGATTTTGATGGGTCACAATTTACACCATTCACAATCTGACTCCCCTCTTATATTAAAAATGCAATATGTAACTTCAACAATTTTCACTTTGCTAGCATACTTTGACCTCTGCTACTCATGTATAAAGTTATTTGTAACTAGTGTTAACAGATTGGAAAAAAGGAGGGGGAGTCAGATTTTGACGGGTCACACTTTACACCTGTCACAATCTGACTCCTCTCTTATATTAAAAATGCAAGATGTAACGCCAATAATTGTCACTTTTCTAGCTTACTTTGACATCTGCTACTTATGTATAAAGTTATTTGCAACTAGTGTTAACAGAAAGGAAAAAAGGAGGGGAGTCAGATTTTGACAGGTCACAATTTACACCTGTCACACTCTGACTCCCCTCTTATTTTAAAAATGCAAGATGTAATACCCACCATTTTCACTTTGCTAGCTTACCTTAACATCTGCTACTTATGTATAAAGTTATTTGTAAGTAGTGTTAACAGAGAGGAAAAAAGGAGGGGAGTCAGATTTTGACGGGTCACAATTTACACCTGTCGCAATCTGACTCCCCTCTTATATGAAAAAATGCAAGATGTAATACCCACCATTTTCACTTTGCTAGCTTACTTTGACCTCTGCTACTCATGTATAAAGTTATTTGTAACTAGTGTTAACAGAGAGGAAAAAAGGAGGGGAGTCAGATTTTGACGGGCCACAATTTACACCTGTCACACTCTGACTCCCCTCTTATTTTAAAAATGCAAGATGTAACGCCAATAATTTTCACTTTGCTAGTATACTTTGACATCTGCTACTTATGTATAAAGTTATTTGTAGCTAGTGTTAACAAAGAGGAAAAAAGGAGGGGAGTCAGATTTTGACGGGTCACAACTTACACCTGTCACAGTGTGACTCCCCTCTTATATAAAAAATGCAAGATGTACCGCCAATAATTTTCACTTTGCTAGCTTACCTTAACATCTGCTACTTATGTATAAAGTTATTTGTAACTAGTGTTAACAGAGAGGAAAAAAGGAGGGGAGTCAGATTTTGACGGGTCACGATTTACACCCGTCACAATCTGACTCCCCTCTTATTTTAAAAATGTAAGATGTAACGCCAACAGTTTTCACTTTGCTAGCATACTTTGACATCTGCTACTTATGTATGAAGTTATTTGTAACTAGTGTTAACAGAGAGGAAAAAAGGAGGGGAGTCAGATTTTGACGGGTCACAACTTACACCTGTCACAATCTGACTCCCCTCTTATATCAAAAAATGCAAGGTGTAATGCCAACAATTTTCACTTTGCTAGCATACTTTGACATCTGCTACTTATGTATAAAGTTATTTGTAACTCGTGTTAACAGAGAGGAAAAAAGGAGGGGAGTCAGATTTTGACGGGTCACAATTTACACCTGTCGCCATCTGACTCCCCTCTCATATAAAAAATGCAAGATGTAATACCCACCATTTTCACTTTGCTAGCTTACCTTAACATCTGCTACTTATGTATAAAGTTATTTGTAACTAGTGTTAACAGAGAGGAAAAAAGGAGGGGAGTCAGATTTTGACGGGTCACGATTTACACCCGTCACAATCTGACTCCCCTCTTATTTTAAAAATGTAAGATGTAACGCCAACAGTTTTCACTTTGCTAGCATACTTTGACATCTGCTACTTATGTATGAAGGTATTTGTAACTATTATTAACAGAGAGGAAAAAAGGAGGGGAGTCAGATTTTGACGGGTCACGATTTACACCCGTCACAATCTGACTCCCCTCTTATTTTAAAAATGTAAGATGTAACGCCAACAGTTTTCACTTTGCTAGCATACTTTGACATCTGCTACTTATGTATGAAGGTATTTGTAACTATTATTAACAGAGAGGAAAAAAGGAGGGGAGTCAGATTTTGACGGGTCACAATTTACACCTGTCGCAATCTGACTCCCCTCTTATATAAAAAATGCAAGATGTAACGCCAACAATTTTCACTTTGCTAGCATACTTTGACGTCTGCTACTCATGCATAAAGTTATTTGTAACTAGTGTTAACAGACTGGAAAAAAGGAGGGGAGTCAGTTTTTGACGGGTCACACTTTACACCTGTCACAATCTGACTCCTTTCTCATATAAAAATGCAAGATGTAACACCTGCCATTTTCACTTTGCTAGCTTACTTTGACCTTTGCTACTCATGTATAAAGTTATTTGTAACTAGTGTTAACAGAGAGGAAAAAAGGAGGGGAGTCAGATTTTGACGGGCCACAATTTACACCTGTCACACTCTGACTCCCCTCTTATTTTAAAAATGCAAGATGTAACGCCAATAATTTTCACTTTGCTAGTATACTTTGACATCTGCTACTTATGTATAAAGTTATTTGTAGCTAGTGTTAACAAAGAGGAAAAAAGGAGGGGAGTCAGATTTTGACGGGTCACAACTTACACCTGTCACAGTGTGACTCCCCTCTTATATAAAAAATGCAAGATGTACCGCCAATAATTTTCACTTTGCTAGCTTACCTTAACATCTGCTACTTATGTATAAAGTTATTTGTAACTAGTGTTAACAGAGAGGAAAAAAGGAGGGGAGTCAGATTTTGACGGGTCACGATTTACACCCGTCACAATCTGACTCCCCTCTTATTTTAAAAATGTAAGATGTAACGCCAACAGTTTTCACTTTGCTAGCATACTTTGACATCTGCTACTTATGTATGAAGTTATTTGTAACTAGTGTTAACAGAGAGGAAAAAAGGAGGGGAGTCAGATTTTGACGGGTCACAACTTACACCTGTCACAATCTGACTCCCCTCTTATATCAAAAAATGCAAGGTGTAATGCCAACAATTTTCACTTTGCTAGCATACTTTGACATCTGCTACTTATGTATAAAGTTATTTGTAACTCGTGTTAACAGAGAGGAAAAAAGGAGGGGAGTCAGATTTTGACGGTTCACAATTTACACCTGTCGCCATCTGACTCCCCTCTCATATAAAAAATGCAAGATGTAATACCCACCATTTTCACTTTGCTAGCTTACCTTAACATCTGCTACTTATGTATAAAGTTATTTGTAACTAGTGTTAACAGAGAGGAAAAAAGGAGGGGAGTCAGATTTTGACGGGTCACGATTTACACCCGTCACAATCTGACTCCCCTCTTATTTTAAAAATGTAAGATGTAACGCCAACAGTTTTCACTTTGCTAGCATACTTTGACATCTGCTACTTATGTATGAAGGTATTTGTAACTATTATTAACAGAGAGGAAAAAAGGAGGGGAGTCAGATTTTGACGGGTCACGATTTACACCCGTCACAATCTGACTCCCCTCTTATTTTAAAAATGTAAGATGTAACGCCAACAGTTTTCACTTTGCTAGCATACTTTGACATCTGCTACTTATGTATGAAGGTATTTGTAACTATTATTAACAGAGAGGAAAAAAGGAGGGGAGTCAGATTTTGACGGGTCACAATTTACACCTGTCGCAATCTGACTCCCCTCTTATATAAAAAATGCAAGATGTAACGCCAACAATTTTCACTTTGCTAGCATACTTTGACGTCTGCTACTCATGCATAAAGTTATTTGTAACTAGTGTTAACAGACTGGAAAAAAGGAGGGGAGTCAGTTTTTGACGGGTCACACTTTACACCTGTCACAATCTGACTCCTTTCTCATATAAAAATGCAAGATGTAACACCTGCCATTTTCACTTTGCTAGCTTACTCTGACATCTGCTACTTATGTATAAAGTTATTTGCAACTAGTGTTAACAGAGAGGAAAAAAGGAGGGGAGTCAGATTTTGACGGGCCACAATTTACACTTGTCACACTCTGACTCCCCTCTTATTTTAAAAATGCAAGATGTAACGCCAATAATTTTCACTTTGCTAATATACTTTGACATCTGCTACTTATGTGTAAAGTTATTTGTAGCTAGTGTTAACAAAGAGGAAAAAAGGAGGGGAGTCAGATTTTGATGGGTCACAATTTACACCATTCACAATCTGACTCCCCCTCTTATATTAAAAATGCAATATGTAACGTCAACAATTTTCACTTTGCTAGCATACTTTGACCTCTGCTACTCATGTATAAAGTTATTTGTAACTAGTGTTAACAGATTGGAAAAAAGGAGGGGGAGTCAGATTTTGACGGGTCACACTTTACACCTGTCACAATCTGACTCCTCTCTTATATTAAAAATGCAAGATGTAACGCCAATAATTGTCACTTTTCTAGCTTACTTTGACATCTGCTACTTATGTATAAAGTTATTTGTAACTCGTGTTAACAGAGAGGAAAAAAGGAGGGGAGTCAGATTTTGACGGGTCACAATTTACACCTGTCGCCATCTGACTCCCCTCTCATATAAAAAATGCAAGATGTAATACCCACCATTTTCACTTTGCTAGCTTACCTTAACATCTGCTACTTATGTATAAAGTTATTTGTAACTAGTGTTAACAGAGAGGAAAAAAGGAGGGGAGTCAGATTTTGACGGGTCACGATTTACACCCGTCACAATCTGACTCCCCTCTTATTTTAAAAATGTAAGATGTAACGCCAACAGTTTTCACTTTGCTAGCATACTTTGACATCTGCTACTTATGTATGAAGGTATTTGTAACTATTATTAACAGAGAGGAAAAAAGGAGGGGAGTCAGATTTTGATGGGTCACGATTTACACCCGTCACAATCTGACTCCCCTCTTATTTTAAAAATGTAAGATGTAACGCCAACAGTTTTCACTTTGCTAGCATACTTTGACATCTGCTACTTATGTATGAAGGTATTTGTAACTATTATTAACAGAGAGGAAAAAAGGAGGGGAGTCAGATTTTGACGGGTCACAATTTACACCTGTCGCAATCTGACTCCCCTCTTATATAAAAAATGCAAGATGTAACGCCAACAATTTTCACTTTGCTAGCATACTTTGACGTCTGCTACTCATGCATAAAGTTATTTGTAACTAGTGTTAACAGACTGGAAAAAAGGAGGGGAGTCAGTTTTTGACGGGTCACACTTTACACCTGTCACAATCTGACTCCTTTCTCATATAAAAATGCAAGATGTAACACCTGCCATTTTCACTTTGCTAGCTTACTCTGACATCTGCTACTTATGTATAAAGTTATTTGCAACTAGTGTTAACAGAGAGGAAAAAAGGAGGGGAGTCAGATTTTGACGGGCCACAATTTACACCTGTCACACTCTGACTCCCCTCTTATTTTAAAAATGCAAGATGTAACGCCAATAATTTTCACTTTGCTAATATACTTTGACATCTGCTACTTATGTGTAAAGTTATTTGTAGCTAGTGTTAACAAAGAGGAAAAAAGGAGGGGAGTCAGATTTTGATGGGTCACAATTTACACCATTCACAATCTGACTCCCCCTCTTATATTAAAAATGCAATATGTAACATCAACAATTTTCACTTTGCTAGCATACTTTGACCTCTGCTACTCATGTATAAAGTTATTTGTAACTAGTGTTAACAGATTGGAAAAAAGGAGGGGGAGTCAGATTTTGACGGGTCACACTTTACACCTGTCACAATCTGACTCCTCTCTTATATTAAAAATGCAAGATGTAACGCCAATAATTGTCACTTTTCTAGCTTACTTTGACATCTGCTACTTATGTATAAAGTTATTTGCAACTAGTGTTAACAGAAAGGAAAAAAGGAGGGGAGTCAGATTTTGACAGGTCACAATTTACACCTGTCACACTCTGACTCCCCTCTTATTTTAAAAATGCAAGATGTAATACCCACCATTTTCACTTTGCTAGCTTACCTTAACATCTGCTACTTATGTATAAAGTTATTTGTAGCTAGTGTTAACAAAGAGGAAAAAAGGAGGGGAGTCAGATTTTGATGGGTCACAACTTACACCCGTCA
>JALLKU010000175.1:0-48400 GCA_023373845.1 Nibea coibor | reverse complement strand
CCTAAGAATTTAGATTTTTTGTTCTAGAAGTCTCACGTAATTTTAACATTATTTTCTCAACATTTTGAACTCTTTTCATCAGAACTCTGACGTTTCCCCCCCCAGAATTTGCCCCTTTTTTCCAGAATTTTGACTATTTTTTTTTTCAAAATTTTGACACCACCCCCCCTTAGAAATTTTGACATTTTTCCTGAGAATTTAGATTTTTTGTCTCAGAAGTCTCACACAATTTTTAGTTTATTTTCTTAACATTCTGAACTTTTTCCCTCAGGAATCGCACGTTTTTCCCCCAGAATTTGCCTCTTTTTTTGAGAATTTTGACTTTTTTTTTTTTTTTTTTAATTTTGACACCACCCCCCCTTAGAAATTTTGACATTTTTCCTGAGAATTCTGATGTTTGGTTTCAGAAGTCTCACGCAATTTTAACTTTATTTTCTCAACATTTTGAACTTTTTCCCTCAGGAATCTCACGTTTTTCCCCCAGAATTTGCCTCTTTTTTTTCCAGAATCTTGACTTTTTTTTTTCAAAATTTTGACACCAGCCCCCCTTAGAAATTTTCACTTTTTTTCTCAGAATTTTGATTTTTTTTTTTGAAATCTCACGCAATTTAACTTTATTTTCTCAACATTTTGAACTTTTTCCCTCAGGAATCTCACATTTTCCCCCAGAATTTGCCTTTTTTTTCCAGAACTTTGACTTCTTTTTTTTTTTTTTTTTTCTAAATTTTGACACCATCCCCCCCTTAGAAATTTTGACGTTTTTCCTGAGAATTTTGATTTTTTTTTTGTTTCAGAAGTCTCACACAATTTAACTTCATTTTCTCAACATTTTGAACTTTTTCCCCCAGAATTTGCCTTTTTTTTTTCAAAATTTTGACACCACCCCCCCCTTAGAAATTTTGACTTTTTTTACCCCAGAATTTTGATTTTTTTTTCTGAAATCTCACGCAATTTAACTTTATTTTTTATCAAAATTTTGAGCTTTTTCCCTCAGAAATCTGACGTTTTTCCCCCAGAATTTTGCCTTTCTTTTTTTTCAAAATTTTGACACCACCCCCCTTTAGAAATTTTGACGTTTTTCCTGAGAATTTTGATGTTTTGTTTCAGAAGTCTCACACAATTTTAACTTTATTTTGTCAACATTTTGAACGATTTCCCTCAGAAATCTGACGTTTTTCCCCAGGATTTTGACTTTTTTTTTTCCAAAATTTTGACAACACCCCCCCTTAGAAATTGACATTTTTCCTGAGAATTTTGATGTTTTGTTTCAGAAGTCTCACACAATTTTAACTTTATTTTGTCAACATTTTGAACGATTTCCCTCAGAAATCTGATGTTTTCCCCCCAGAATTTTGACCTTTTTTTTTTTTTTTAAATTTTGACACCACCCCCCAATAGAAATTTTGACGTTTTTCCTGAGAATTTAGATTTTTTGTTTCAGAAGTCTCACGCAATTTTTATTTTATTTTCTTAACATTTTGAACAATTTCCCTCAGAAATCTGACGTTTTTCCCCCAGAATTTTGACTTCTTTTTTTCAAAATTTTGACACCACCCCCCCTTAGAAATTGACATTTTTCCTGAGAATTTTGATGTTTTGTTTTCAGAAGTCTCACACAATTTTCACTTTATTTTGTCAACATTTTGAACGATTTCCCTCAGAAATCTGATGTTTTCCCCCCAGAATTTTGACCTTTTTTTTTTTTTTTTTAATTTTGACACCTCCCCCCCTTAGAAATTGACGTTTTTCCTGAGAATTTTGATTTTTTGTTTCGGAAGTCTCACACAATTTTCACTTTATTTTGTTAACATTTTGAACGATTTCCCTCAGAAATCTGATGTTTTCCCCCCAGAATTTTGACCTTTTTTTTTTTTTTTAATTTTGACACCACCCCCCCTTAGAAATTTTGACATTTTTCCTGAGAATTTTGATTTTTTGTTTCAGAAGTCTCACGTAATTTTAACTTTATTTTGTCAACATTTTTGAACGATTTCCCTCAGAAATCTGACGTTTTTCCCCCAGAATTTTGACTTTTTTTTTTTTCCAAAATTTTGACACCACCCCCCCTTAGAAATTGACATTTTTCCTGAGAATTTTGATGTTTTGTTTCAGAAGTCTCACACAATTTTCACTTTATTTTGTCAACATTTTGAACGATTTCCCTCAGAAATCTGATGTTTTCCCCCCAGAATTTTGACCTTTTTTTTTTTTTTTTAATTTTGACACCACCCCCCCCATAGAAATTTTGACGTTTTTCCTGAGAATTTAGATTTTTTGTTTCAGAAGTCTCACGCAATTTTAACTTTATTTTCTCAACATTTTGAACAATTTCCCTCAGAAATCTGACGTTTTTCCCCCAGAATTTTGACTTTTTTTTTCAAAATTTTGACACCACCCCCCATTAGAAATTTTGACATTTTTACTGAGAATGTTGATGTTTTGTTTCAGAAGTCTAACGCAATTGTAACTTTATTTTGTCAACATTTTGAACTTTTTCCCTCAGGAATCTCACGTTGTTCCCCCAGAATTGGCCTCTTTTTTCTAGAATTTTGACTTTTTTTCTTTCCAAAATTTTGACACCACCCCCCCTTAGAAATTTTGACATTTTTCCTGAGAATTTTGATTTTTTGTTTCAGAAGCCTCACACAATTTTGACTTTATTTTGTCAACATTTTGAACGATTTCCCTCAGAAATCTGACGTTTTTCCCCCAGAATTTTGACTTTTTTTTTTTTCAAAATTTTGACACCACACCCCCTTAGAAATTTTGTCGTTTTTCCTGAGAATTTTGATGTTTTGTTTCAGAAGTCTCACGCAATTTTAACTTTATTTTCTCAACATTTTGAAGTTTTTCCCTCAGAAATCTGACGTTTTTTCCCCCACAATTTTGACCTTTTTTTTTTTTCAAAATTTTGACACCACCCCCCCTTAGAAATTGACATTTTTCCTGAGAATTTTGATGTTTTGTTTCAGAAGTCTCACACAATTTTCACTTTATTTTGTCAACAATTTGAACAATTTCCCTCAGAAATCTGACGTTTTTCCCCCAGAATTTTGACTTTTTTTTTTTCAAAATTTTGACACCACCCCCCCCTTAGAAATTTTGACGCTTTTTTCCTGAGAATTTTGATGTTTTGTTTCAGAAGTCTCACGCAATTTTAACTTTATTTCCTCAACATTTTGAACTTTTTCCCTCAGGAATCTCACGTTGTTCCCCCAGAATTGGCCTCTTTTTTCTAGAATTTTGACTTTTTTTTTTTTTTCAAACACCGCCCCCCACCCCCCCTTAGAAATTTTGACGTTTTTCCTGAGAATTTTGATTTTTTGTTTCAGAAGTCTCACGCAATTTTAACGTTATTTTCTCAACATTTTGAACAATTTCCCTCAGAAATCTGACGTTTTTTCCCCCAGAATTTTGACTTTTTTTTTTTTCAAAATTTTGACACCACCCCCCCTGAGAAATTTTGACGTTTTTCCTGAGAATTTTGATGTTTTGTTTCAGAAGTCTCACGCAATTTTAACTTTATTTTCTCAACATTTTGAACTTTTTCCCTCAGGAATCTCAAGATTTCCCCCCAGAATTGGCCTCTTTTTTCTAGGATTTTGACTTTTTTTTTTTCAAATTTTTGACACCACCCCCCTTAGAAATTTTGACATTTTTCCTGAGAATTTTGATTTTTTGTTTCAGAAGTCTCACGCAATTTTAACTTTATTTTGTCAACATTTTGAACTTTTTCCCTCAGGAATCTCACGTTGTTCCCCCAGAATTGGCCTTTTTTTTCTAGAATTTTGACTTTTTTTTTTTTCAAAATTTTGACACCACCCCTCCTTAGAAATTTTGACACTTTTTCCTGAGAATTTTGATGTTTTGTTTCAGAAGTCTCACGCAATTTCAACTTTATTTTGTCAATATTTTGAACAATTTCCCTCAGAAATCTGACGTTTTTCCCCCAGAATTTTGACTTTTTTTTTTTTCAAAATTTTGACACCACCCCCCCTTAGAAATTTTGACGTTTTTCCTGAGAATTTTGATGTTTTGTTTCAGAAGTCTCACGCAATTTTAACTTTATTTTCTCAACATTTTGAACAATTTCCCTCAGAAATCGTGACCGTTTTTCCCCAGAATTTTGACTTTTTTTTTTTTCAAAATTTTGACACCACCCCCCCTAGAAATTTTGACGTTTTTTCCTGAGAATTTTGATGTTTTGTTTCAGAAGTCTCACGCAATTTTAACTTTATTTTCTCAACATTTTGAACTTTTTCCCCTCAGGAATCTCAAGTTTTCCCCCCAGAATTGGCCTCTTTTTTCTACAATTTTGACTTTTTTTTTTTTTTCAAATTTTTGACACCACCCCCCCTTAGAAATTTTGACGTTTTTCCTGAGAATTTAGATTTTTTGTTTCAGAAGTCTCACGCAATTTTTATTTTATTTTCTTAACATTTTGAACAATTTCCCTCAGAAATCTGACGTTTTTCCCCCAGAATTTTGACTTTTTTTTTTCAAAATTTTGACACCACCCCCCATTAGAAATTTTGACATTTTCCTGAGAATGTTGATGTTTTGTTTCAGAAGTCTAATGCAATTGTAACTTTATTTTGTCAACATTTTGAACTTTTTCCCTCAGGAATCTCACGTTGTTCCCCCAGAATTGGCCTCTTTTTTCTAGAATTTTGACTTTTTTTTCTTCCAAAATTTTGACACCACCCCCCCTTAGAAATTTTGACATTTTTCCTGAGAATTTTGATTTTTTGTTTCAGAAGTCTCACGTAATTTTAACTTTATTTTGTCAACATTTTGAACGATTTCCCTCAGAAATCTGACGTTTTTCCCCCAGAATTTTGACTTTTTTTTTTCCAAAATTTTGACACCACCCCCCCTTAGAAATTGACATTTTTCCTGAGAATTTTGATGTTTTGTTTCAGAAGTCTCACACAATTTTCACTTTATTTTGTCAACATTTTGAACGATTTCCCTCAGAAATCTGATGTTTTCCCCCCAGAATTTTGACCTTTTTTTTTTTTTTTAAATTTTGACACCACCCCCCCCATAGAAATTTTGACGTTTTTCCTGAGAATTTAGATTTTTTGTTTCAGAAGTCTCACGCAATTTTAACTTTATTTTCTCAACATTTTGAAGTTTTTCCCTCAGAAATCTGACGTTTTTTCCCCCACAATTTTGACCTTTTTTTTTTTTCAAAATTTTGACACCACCCCCCCTTAGAAATTGACATTTTTCCTGAGAATTTTGATGTTTTGTTTCAGAAGTCTCACACAATTTTCACTTTATTTTGTCAACAATTTGAACAATTTCCCTCAGAAATCTGACGTTTTTCCCCCAGAATTTTGACTTTTTTTTTTCAAAATTTTGACACCACCCCCCCTTAGAAATTTTGACGCTTTTTCCTGAGAATTTTGATGTTTTGTTTCAGAAGTCTCACGCAATTTTAACTTTATTTTCTCAACATTTTGAACTTTTTCCCTCAGGAATCTCACGTTGTTCCCCCAGAATTGGCCTCTTTTTTTCTAGAATTTTGACTTTTTTTTTTTTTTCAAACACCGCCCCCCACCCCCCCTTAGAAATTTTGACGTTTTTCCTGAGAATTTTGATTTTTTGTTTCAGAAGTCTCACGCAATTTTAACGTTATTTTCTCAACATTTTGAACAATTTCCCTCAGAAATCTGACGTTTTTCCCCCAGAATTTTGACTTTTTTTTTTTTCAAAATTTTGACACCACCCCCCCTGAGAAATTTTGACGTTTTTCCTGAGAATTTTGATGTTTTGTTTCAGAAGTCTCACGCAATTTTAACTTTATTTTCTCAACATTTTGAACTTTTTCCCTCAGGAATCTCAAGATTTCCCCTCAGAATTGGCCTCTTTTTTCTAGGATTTTGACTTTTTTTTTTTCAAATTTTTGACACCACCCCCCTTAGAAATTTTGACATTTTTCCTGAGAATTTTGATTTTTTGTTTCAGAAGTCTCACGCAATTTTAACTTTATTTTGTCAACATTTTGAACAATTTCCCTCAGAAATCTGACGTTTTTCCCCCAGAATTTTGACTTTTTTTTTTTTTCAAAATTTTGACACCACCCCCCCTTAGAAATTTTGACGTTTTTCCTGAGAATTTTTGATGTTTTGTTTTCAGAAGTCTCACGCAATTTTAACTTTATTTTCTCAACATTTTGAACTTTTACCCTCAGGAATCTCAAGATTTCCCCCCAGAATTGGCCTCTTTTTTCTAGGATTTTGACTTTTTTTTTTTCAAATTTTTGACACCACCCCCCTTAGAAATTTTGACATTTTTCCTGAGAATTTTGATTTTTTGTTTCAGAAGTCTCACGCAATTTTAACTTTATTTTGTCAACATTTTGAACTTTTTCCCTCAGGAATCTCACGTTGTTCCCCCAGAATTGGCCTTTTTTTTCTAGAATTTTGACTTTTTTTTTTTTCAAAATTTTGACACCACCCCTCCTTAGAAATTTTGACACTTTTTCCTGAGAATTTTGATGTTTTGTTTCAGAAGTCTCACGCAATTTCAACTTTATTTTGTCAATATTTTGAACAATTTCCCTCAGAAATCTGACGTTTTTCCCCCAGAATTTTGACTTTTTTTTTTTCAAAATTTTGACACCACCCCCCCTTAGAAATTTTGACGTTTTTCCTGAGAATTTTGATGTTTTGTTTCAGAAGTCTCACGCAATTTTAACTTTATTTTCTCAACATTTTGAACAATTTCCCTCAGAAATCTGACGTTTTTCCCCAGAATTTTGACTTTTTTTTTTTTCAAAATTTTGACACCACCCCCCCTAGAAATTTTGACGTTTTTCCTGAGAATTTTGATGTTTTGTTTCAGAAGTCTCACGCAATTTTAACTTTATTTTCTCAACATTTTGAACTTTTTCCCCTCAGGAATCTCAAGTTTTCCCCCCAGAATTGGCCTCTTTTTTCTACAATTTTGACTTTTTTTTTTTTTTCAAATTTTTGACACCACCCCCCTTAGAAATTTTGACGTTTTTCCTGAGAATTTAGATTTTTTGTTTCAGAAGTCTCACGCAATTTTTATTTTATTTTCTTAACATTTTGAACAATTTCCCTCAGAAATCTGACGTTTTTCCCCCAGAATTTTGACTTTTTTTTTTTCAAAATTTTGACACCACCCCCCATTAGAAATTTTGACATTTTTCCTGAGAATGTTGATGTTTTGTTTCAGAAGTCTAATGCAATTGTAACTTTATTTTGTCAACATTTTGAACTTTTTCCCTCAGGAATCTCACGTTGTTCCCCCAGAATTGGCCTCTTTTTTCTAGAATTTTGACTTTTTTTCTTTCCAAAATTTTGACACCACCCCCCCTTAGAAATTTTGACATTTTTCCTGAGAATTTTGATTTTTTGTTTCAGAAGTCTCACGTAATTTTAACTTTATTTTGTCAACATTTTGAACGATTTCCCTCAGAAATCTGACGTTTTTCCCCCAGAATTTTGACTTTTTTTTTTCCAAAATTTTGACACCACCCCCCCTTAGAAATTGACATTTTTCCTGAGAATTTTGATGTTTTGTTTCAGAAGTCTCACACAATTTTCACTTTATTTTGTCAACATTTTGAACGATTTCCCTCAGAAATCTGATGTTTTCCCCCCAGAATTTTGACCTTTTTTTTTTTTTTTAAATTTTGACACCACCCCCCCCATAGAAATTTTGACGTTTTTCCTGAGAATTTAGATTTTTTGTTTCAGAAGTCTCACGCAATTTTAACTTTATTTTCTCAACATTTTGAAGTTTTTCCCTCAGAAATCTGACGTTTTTTCCCCCACAATTTTGACCTTTTTTTTTTTTCAAAATTTTGACACCACCCCCCCTTAGAAATTGACATTTTTCCTGAGAATTTTGATGTTTTGTTTCAGAAGTCTCACACAATTTTCACTTTATTTTGTCAACAATTTGAACAATTTCCCTCAGAAATCTGACGTTTTTCCCCCAGAATTTTGACTTTTTTTTTTTCAAAATTTTGACACCACCCCCCCCTTAGAAATTTTGACGCTTTTTCCTGAGAATTTTGATGTTTTGTTTCAGAAGTCTCACGCAATTTTAACTTTATTTTCTCAACATTTTGAACTTTTTCCCTCAGGAATCTCACGTTGTTCCCCCAGAATTGGCCTCTTTTTTCTAGAATTTTGACTTTTTTTTTTTTTTCAAACACCGCCCCCCACCCCCCCTTAGAAATTTTGACGTTTTTCCTGAGAATTTTGATTTTTTGTTTCAGAAGTCTCACGCAATTTTAACGTTATTTTCTCAACATTTTGAACAATTTCCCTCAGAAATCTGACGTTTTTCCCCCAGAATTTTGACTTTTTTTTTTTTCAAAATTTTGACACCACCCCCCCTGAGAAATTTTGACGTTTTTCCTGAGAATTTTGATGTTTTGTTTCAGAAGTCTCACGCAATTTTAACTTTATTTTCTCAACATTTTGAACTTTTTCCCTCAGGAATCTCAAGATTTCCCCTCAGAATTGGCCTCTTTTTTCTAGGATTTTGACTTTTTTTTTTTCAAATTTTTGACACCACCCCCCTTAGAAATTTTGACATTTTTCCTGAGAATTTTGATTTTTTGTTTCAGAAGTCTCACGCAATTTTAACTTTATTTTGTCAACATTTTGAACAATTTCCCTCAGAAATCTGACGTTTTTCCCCCAGAATTTTGACTTTTTTTTTTTTCAAAATTTTGACACCACCCCCCTTAGAAATTTTGACGTTTTTCCTGAGAATTTTGATGTTTTGTTTCAGAAGTCTCACGCAATTTTAACTCTATTTTCTCAACATTTGAACAATTTCCCTCAGAAATCTGACGTTTTCCCCCCAGAATTTTGACTTTTTTTTTTTTCACAATTTTGACACCACCCCCCCTAGAAATTTTGACGTTTTTCCTGAGAATTTTGATGTTTTGTTTCAGAAGTCTCACGCAATTTTAACTTTATTTTCTCAACATTTTGAACTTTTTCCCCTCAGGAATCTCAAGTTTTCCCCCCAGAATTGGCCTCTTTTTTCTACAATTTTGACTTTTTTTTTTTTTTCAAATTTTTGACACCACCCCCCTTAGAAATTTTGACATTTTTCCTGAGAATTTTGATGTTTTGTTTCAGAAGTCTCACGCAATTTTAACTTTATTTTCTCAACATTTTGAACTTTTTCCCTCAGGAATCTGACGTTTT
Source organism: Nibea coibor (assembly GCA_023373845.1). NCBI lineage: Eukaryota > Metazoa > Chordata > Actinopteri > Sciaenidae > Nibea > Nibea coibor. The sequence goes on along the minus strand of JALLKU010000175.1, from coordinate 39,194 downwards.
TCCCCCAGAATTTTGACTTTTTTTTTTTTCTTTTCAAAATTTTGACACCACCCCCCCCTTAGAAATTTTGACATTTTTCCTGAGAATTTTGATTTTTTGTTTCAGAAGTCTCACGCAATTTTAACTTCATTCTGTCAACATTTTGAACAATTTCCCTCAGAAATCTGACGTTTTTCCCCCAGAATTTTGACTTTTTTTTTTTTCAAACACCGCCCCCCACCCCCCCTTAGAAATTTTGACGTTTTTCCTGAGAATTTTGATTTTTTTGTTTCAGAAGTCTCACTCAATTTTAACTTTATTTGGTCAACATTTTGAACGATTTAACTCAGAAATCTGACGTTTTTCCCCCAGAATTTTGACTTTTTTTTTTTTCAAAATTTTGACACACCACCCCCCCTTAGAAATTTTGACGCTTTTTCCTGAGAATTTTGATGTTTTGTTTCAGGAGTCTCACGCAATTTTAACTTTATTTTGTCAACATTTTGAATGATTTCCCTCAGAAATCTGACGTTTTTCCTCCAGAATTTTGACACCACCCCCCCTTAGAAATTTTGACATTTTTTCTGAGAATTTTGATTTTTTGTTTCAGAAGTCTCACGCAATTTTAACTTTATTTTCTCAACATTTTGAACTTTTTCCCTCAGAAATCTGACGTTTTTCCCCCAGAATTTTGACACACCACCCCCCCCTTAGAAATTTTGACATTTTTCCTGAGAATTTTGATTTTTTGTTTCAGAAGTCTCACGCAATTTTAACTTTATTTTCTCAACATTTTGAACTTTTTCCCTCAGGAATCTGAAGTTTTTCCCTCAGAATTGGCCTCTTTTTTCTAGAATGTTGACCTTTTTTTTTTCAAAATTTTGACACCACCGCCCCTTAGAAATTTTGACTTTTTTCCTGAGAATTTTGATTTTTTGTTTCAGAAGTCTCACAAAATTTTAACTTTATTTTCTCAACATTTTGAACAATTTCCCTCAGGAATCTCATGTTATTCCCCCAGAATTGGCCTCTTTTTTCTAGAATTTTGACTTTTTTTTTTTTCAAACACCACCCCCCCACCCCCACCCCCCCTTAGAAATTTTGACGTTTTTCCTGAGAATTTTGATTTTTTGTTTCAGAAGTCTCATGCAATTTTAACTTTATTTTCTCAACATTTTGAACTTTTTCCCCCAGGAATCTCAAGTTTTTCCCCCAGAATTGGCCTCTTTTTTCTAGAATTTTGACTTTTTTTTTTTCAAAATTTTGACACCACCGCCCCTTAGAAATTTTGACATTTTTCCTGAGAATTTTGATTTTCTGTTTCAGAGGCCTCACACAATTTTCACATTATTTTGTCAACATTTTGAACGATTTCCCTCAGAAATCTGATGTTTTTCCCCCAGAATTTTGACTTTTTTTTTTTTTTCAAAATTTTGACACCACCCCCCCTTAGAAATTTTGACATTTTTCCTGAGAATTTTGATTTTTTTGTTTCAGAAGCCTCACACAATTTTCACTTTATTTTGTCAACATTTTGAACGATTTCCCTCAGAAATCTGACGTTTTTCCCCCAGAATTTTGCCTTTCCTTTTTTTCAAAATTTTGACACCACCCCCCCTTAGACATTTTGACGTTTTTACTCAGAATTTAGCACCAGCCCCCTTAGAAATTTTGACTTTTTTACTCAGAATTTTGAATTTTTTTCAGAAATCTCACGCAATTTTAACTTTATTACCTCAACATCTGAACTTTTTCCCACAGAAATCTGTTGTTTTCCCCCCAGAATTTGCCTCTTTTTTTCCAGAATTTTGACCTTTTTTTTCAAAATTTTGGCACCAGTCCCCCTTAGAAATTTTGACTTTTTTACTCAGAATTTAGATTTTTTGTTTCAGAAGTCTCACGCAATTTAACTTTATTTTCTCTACATTTTGAACTCTTTCCCTCAGAAATCTGTTGTTTTCCCCCCAGAATTTGCCTCTTTTTTCCAGAATTTTGACTTTTTTATCAAAATTTTAGCACCAGCCCCCTTAGAAATTTTGACTTTTTTACTCAGAATTTTGAATTTTTTTCAGAAATCTCACGCAATTTTAACTTTATTACCTCAACATCTGAACTTTTTCCCACAGAAATCTGTTGTTTTCCCCCCAGAATTTGCCTCTTTTTTTCCAGAATTTTGACCTTTTTTTTCAAAATTTTGGCACCAGTCCCCCTTAGAAATTTTGACTTTTTTACTCAGAATTTAGATTTTTTGTTTCAGAAGTCTCACGCAATTTAACTTTATTTTCTCTACATTTTGAACTCTTTCCCTCAGAAATCTGTTGTTTTCCCCCCAGAATTTGCCTCTTTTTTCCAGAATTTTGACTTTTTTATCAAAATTTTAGCACCAGCCCCCTTAGAAATTTTGACTTTTTTACTCAGAATTTTGAATTTTTTTCAGAAATCTCACGCAATTTTAACTTTATTTTCTCAACATTTTGAACTTTTTCCCTCAGAAATCTGACATTTTCCCCCCAGAATTTGCCTCTTTTTTCCGAATGAAGTGCTTATGACAACTTACCAACTTTCCAGCCTTGTGATGAAGGTGTTGGTACTGCACTTGAGGTCGATCTGGTGGTGGCAGGGATGTTGGCAGCGCAGGAGCCTCTGGAAACGGTGTCTCTGACAGCACTTTCAGGTGAGCCGTTACTTTTGGCATTACTGTTGCCCTGTAGTTGGCCCTTTTCTCCTTTGCAGTGAAGGTCAAGATGGACTTGGAGTTCAAGTTGGGCAGAGGAATGGTGAGACCGCCAGGGATGGGGTCCTCTAGGATTCAGTCTGGCTCATGAGCACATCTTGCAGAGCAGGACTATCCTCCTCCTCCAGATGCTATCGATAGGATCCCCCTCTGACTCTGAAGACACGCCAAGTCCCTCATCTGCCATCTCCTCAACTTCACCTTGTTCCTCAGCCGACTCCGACTCCTCCTCCTCACGTGACTGCTCTTCCTCAACTGCAAATATGTAATTGTATGGATCACAAAAGTGTCTGTGTAGTTACAACAACCACCTGTGGATTCATTCAATAATATCCAGGGTTTCTTTGCTTCATGCTTTTAACAGTTAACTTTATACCATCTTCATCATCATTCCTAGAATATGCATGAAAAACTATGGATTAATAAGGATAACGTTGCTTCATGTGTTCTAATACTGTTTAAGTGCGTGATTAAGTACTGTACCTTTCTGCATATAGTAGTCCCTAGCAGTGAAGCTGGTGGATTGGCACATGGCATACTCCACAACAAGGAGCTCCTCCTCGTCAGGGTGCTCGTACTCATCAGGGATTGGCAAGGAACTTGTCTTGGAGCCCAACTTTGCTGCTCCAATGCCCAAGAGAACCTCAGCCTGCTGATTGATGCTCTGGATCTGCTGCGCGTCCATGCACGATGTCAACTGTCAACCTGACAACCAGCAATTAATTATAGTGTATGATGTGTTACATGAACTGTGTCTGCAATAAAGCTTTATATATATATATATATATATATATATATATATATATATATATATATATATATATATATATATATATATATAACACTGTCTCCAGTTTCAGCCAATTATAGACCGATATCAAACCTTCCATTTCTTTCTAAGTTACTTGAGAAAGCTGTAGCTAATCAGCTGTGTGAATTTCTTCATAAGAACAGTTTATTCAAGGATTTTCAGTCAGGATTTAGAGTGCATCATAGAACAGAGACCGAACTAGTCAAAGTCACAAACGATCTCCTAATGGCATCAGACAAAGGACTCATCTCTATACTCGTCCTGTTAGATCTTAGTGCTGCATTTGACACCATAGACCATCAAATTCTTTTACAGAGACTGGACCAATCAAATTGGCATCAAAGGAACCGCCCTGAGCTGGTTTAAGTCGTATTTCTTAGATCAATCTCAGTTTGTTCACGTCAATGATGAATCCCCCATGCATACCAAAGTCTGTCCCACAAGGGTCTGTACTGGGACCACTTCTATTCAGTCTATATATGCTTCCTCTAGGGAACATTATAAGGAATCACTCCATTAATTTCCATTGTTATGCTGATGACAGCCAATTATATTTATCGATTAAGCCTGATGAAACCAATCGGTTTACTAAACTTCAAGCATGCCTTAGGGATATAAAAAGTAGGATGACCTACAATTTTCTGATGTTGAACTCAGATAAAACTGAAGTTCTTGTAATTGGACCCAAAGACCTCAGAAACTCTCTTTCCGGAGACCTGGCTACCTTAGACGGGAGCACCCTGGCCTCCAGCTCCACCATAAAGAATCTTATTTTTTGATCAGGATTTGTCCTTTAATGTCCATATAAAACAAATTTCATGGACTGCATTCTTCCACTTATGCAACACTGCCAAAATCAGACGCATCGTGCCCCAAGCGGATGCAGAAAAAACTAGTCTATGCATTTGTTACTTCTAGGCTGGACTACTGTAACTCTTTGTTATCAGGCTGCCCCAATAGATGACATCGCTCCTATTTTGGCTTCCTTGCACTGGCTACCTGTTAGATCTAGAATAGAATTTAAAATTCTTCTCCTTACATACAAAGCGCTTCATGGCCAGGCACCATCACATCTAAAAGAACTCATAGTACGTTACTACCCCTCTAGACCACTGCACTCTCAGAATGCTGGGTTCCTTGTGGTTCCTATAGTTTCCAAAAGTAGATTGGGAGCCAGAGCTTTCAGCTATCAAGCTCCACTTCTGTGGAACAAACTACCTTTCTGGGTTCAGGAGGCAGACACGGTCACCACCTTCAAGAGTAGACTTAAGACCTTCCTTTTTGAGAGCGCTTATACTTAGGCCTGGCTCAGGCCTTCCCTTAGTTATGCTGCCATAGGACTAGACTGCCTGGGGATCCCTCATTCTCTCTCACTGTGTGACTTTGAATTTGTGACTCTGAAGACTAATTGTGTCACTGTGAATTAGTGACTTTGAAGTTATGACTTTGATGTCATGACTTTGATGTGAAGTCGTGACTGTGACTGTAAAAATTGGGACTGCACTGCTATTTAGATGCTTATTTTTGTGTGTTCCCATATATTACATGTCTTAAGTGCACTGATGCTTTAACTTTTACATGTTTTCTCATTAGTTGCATGTCTTGAGTGCACTTCCCTTTGATGTTACTGAGACTGGCAGGGTGAGGTAAAGTTTAGGAACAAAGCTCAGATACAGATAAGAGAGGTGACATTCAGAGTAGGGGGCATGTTGAAGAGTAACAGTTTGCGAGCTATATATGCAAATTGTCTGTTAACAATTGGGAATGGTTGAGACTGCCCATTTTTAGAAAAAATGTAAAAGAACCAACCGTTAGAGCTCCTCAGGGAGCCTTTTTCTCTGTAACTCTTTTGGTGCGTTGCACTGCGAAACGCTGCTCTTGTACAAGAACAATAAATTCAACTTAAACTTTGATGCTTTGAATCCGGTCCTCCTTATTCAAGGATTTTCTTTTAAAAATTCCTGTGACATTTGGCATCCAAAAAAAACGCCACAAGGTTCTTAAAACCCTGTTTTGGCGTAGACCAGGACCAGCTGAGAGAGAAGGCAGTGACGGGGTCAACCACACAGAAAAAGGCCAGAAACCTCAGTTCAGTTGGGAAGTTAGAGGGAAGACCCAGGGTGCCTCAGTCAGGGACTTGGAGGGTAATGTCTTTGGAACGAAAATTGAAAAAATTGATCCTTCAGGCCTGAGTAAACAAACAGACGTAGGAGAAGTCAGGGAGATGCCAAATGTATGGAAACATTAAATGCTGATAATGTTAAATATCTAAAAAGATGGCAGGAGAAGTATGATTTTGTAGGAAGATTAGATGTAAAAGAATGTGAGGAGTTAGTGAAAACTATTAGTGAAAAGGAGAAATGGAAAGGTAAGTCAAGAAAAGATGGACTGTTACAGGCCAAGTTGTGGGTGATAGAAGCCAGAGCCAGACAAGCTGGTATTCAGAGAAAGAAAATAGGAGGAGCAGAGAAAATTGAGAAAACAGAGGAAAATGTAAGTAAACAGAAAGATGCTCAACAGAGCAGCGAAAACCAAACTAACATATATCCTGTCTTGTTTTCTGCCCGAGACCGTCAGGGTGATGACGAGTACGTGCCATATGAGCTCTGTCTGGATCCTCCGCCTTATCCCATGCCTCAGGCTTGTCCCCCTCCTCCTGCACCACCAACTGCTCCGCTGCCTCCCGTCCACTTACCACACAACCCCTTCCCAAAGGTTAACGCCATGCCACGAAAGGGATGGCCCCCCCATTGGCAATCTCCTCTAAAGACACGAAGCGGTACAGTATACGGACACACTGCACATGCAAATAAGACACAAAGTTGTGAGGGAGGAATAAGTTTAGATGGTGATGAAAATAATACAACTCTCATCGCACCCATGATTGAGTTACCAAAACCTATGGCAGGCATAACTGTCAATGGAGTAGTGCAGCCACTCACAGTGAGCGTATTTAGAGCAACAGACCAGGATGCCAGAGACGCAACAAAAACCATAATTCGTCCCCAAGAGGATGGTGAAGCTTTTAGTCAAGAAATGAATCAACTCTTCAAAAGCTTCGGTTTAAATACTATAGAAGTAGAAAGGGCAGTTAGAACAATAGCGCCAAAAGTGTGGTGTCAAATAAGGGGAAATTGGGACCCCCTTATGAATCAAGAGCCAATTCCATTTGGTCATGCAAATTATGCTGCTCAGGTAGACCTACTACTGGCAAGGGTGGTTGCGCACTACAGAGGACAGGCAAATTACTCAAGAGTGTCGGAATGCAAACAGGGACCTGCAGAGCCGGTGCCACTTTTTGTTGAAAAAATGAAAAAGGTGTTCCGCATAAACAGTGGAATACCTGTAAATAATGCTGATGACAGCCCATACAGCATGCAGTTAAAGAACGCACTCATGATTGGATTCAGACCAGAAATCAGTCAGTTCATAAAGAAACATCTGATTGCTTGGAAAAATGGATTGCAGAGAACCATTGATTATGCAAATCATGCAGACAAAACAATTTAAGCAAAAAATATATAAATGCATTTTTGTGTTATGATACTAACACTGGTGAACTTTTCTTCCGAGATAACTTAGGAAGGGGGAGAGGATGTGGAGGTGGCGAACAGAAGAATGGACAGCGATGTGTGTTTCAATTGTGGAAGATTTAGACACTACGTGAGAGACTGCAGAGCTCCAAAGAGGAGAGGAGGAGGGGAGGATGGAGAGCGGGAGGAGGCGAAGGAGCCCTGGCAGGACAGGAGAGAAACCGCATGATCACACCGCATGATCACACCGCATGACTTAACTCCAGAAGCAGGTTATGCAGACACACACACGCACACACATATATAGATGACATTAAAGATATGAGTACAGCAACACATGATGAGGCAGAGGTCAATGAGATCCGTTACAGACAGCTAAGATTTTACTATCAGAGGAAGGAACTAAACCATGGATAAAACTAGAAGTTCAAGGCAAAATAATAACTTTCTTGTGTGATACAGGAACCTGCAGAACAGTTGTGCGATGCAGCGAAAAAGGAACAAATTTTCCTTTGCAGCTTAATAGCGGTTTGAGAGTTTGACGAAACCGTTGACGAAACCACTAAAAATAAGTGATCCTAAAACAAAGAAAAGTATACTGGCTTCAGTGGCGTCATCACAACTGTGTCCCGTTAACCTCTTAGGAAGGGATCTGATGACGAAACTAGGAATAGCGGTGGTACTGGACAAAAATGGTCTTGGTATGAAAGCGTGCCGTACAACTCTAAAAACAGCAGACAGCGATGGCGAGGACGAGGTAGAAACTTTTGTGCGCGAAGGATTAACATTGAATTACTGGTACAGTTTAGATTTAATTCAAACAGAACCAAGTAGTGTAACTCAAGAATTAATGAGATTGGTAAAAACCTTCTACCTACATTCCTTCTACTGAGATGAAAAATGCTGAAACGCACACACCCAAACAGTTACATTGCACAATGTACTTTTGACACAAGCACGGATCAGACGATGAATATCATGACAAATTCTTTAAAAAGCCCAGTTATAAAGTAACTCTTACTGACCTATACTGGGACAAAAAAGGAAATTGTGCTTGTGCAGTGAGCCTCCAGAAACCAGAAATTAAATTGTTTAGGGGGGGACTCACACCACACATTTCATGTTCAAAAATGATTAATTCACAGTGGAAGGATTTTGGTGAGTTTATCTCAAAAATAAAAAGATCAAACTGTGAATGGAAAGAACTGGGGGGGAAAAGTGCTATTTGCACCTAAATTAAATGTGTATTGTACCCATTTGAACTGGGTCACAAAGCAGTCAAGGCTGTACACCTTAGTGGAGAAACTAGCCTGGACTCAATCACCGATTGATACACTTTAACTGCTGAAGAAGAGTTAGAATTAACCAATATACCTCAAGAGTTGTGGTCCAAGGGGTCAGCTAATGTAGGACTCATTAAGGGGGTAGAACCGGTTAAAATAACTCCAAAAAGCTCGTATAGGCCGTATCAGAGACAGTATCGACTTAAACCAGAAGCTGAAGAGGGAATAGCACCAATAACACAGGATTTACTAAGTGCAAGAGTTATTAGAGAGTGTGCAAATGCAGCATGCAATAGTCCTTTGTTTCCTGTAAAGAAGGCCGCCCCATCGACAGATTGGAGGATGGTACAGGATTTGCAAGCAGTAAACAAAGCAGTAATATCACATGCTCCCCTTGTACCAGACCCACACACTCTGTTAAATTAACTCAATTCAAAAGCTAAATATTTTACAGTGATAGATTTAGCTAATGCATTTTTCTCTACACCACTTCATAAAGAAGATCAATTTTGGTTTGCTTTTCAGTATAGAGGTAAAAGGTATACATTTACAAGACTCCCACAAGGATATTGTGAAAGTCCAACCATCTTTTCAATGGCAATGTCATCTAACTTAATTTACTCCCGAGAGGAAGTCAGCTATTATTGTACGTTGATGATATTTTGCTAGCCTCTGAAAATGAACAGGACTGCAAAACTGACACTGTTGCTCTTTTAAAATACTTAGCAGAACAGGGTCACAAAGTAAGCAAAAATAAATTGCAATTATGGAAAGAAGTGGTGAAATATCTAGGTTTTAATATCTCTCTTGTAGGTAAACATCTAGATGAAAATAGAAAAACTGCGATATTACATGCGCCCAAACTACAGACTAAAAAAAAAAAAAAAAGATGTCATTTTTGGGAATAACTAATTTCTGTAGAGCATGGATTGCAAATTATGCTGAAGTAATACAGCCACTTTAAATGCTTATCTATGATCAACCCATGGCAGCTAACGATGTGTTCACATGGACTCCAGAGAACTCCGGAGAACATGCGTTTGTACAAGTAAACCAATTGCTAGTGGGTTCAGGAGTTTTAGCACTCCCGGATTATAAGAAGCCATTTATACAAATGTGTGATGCTAGAAGTGGATTTATGACCAGTGTGTTAACCCAACCTTTTGGAGGAAAACTTAGACCCATGGCATACTATTTGTAATCCAATAGCCAGAGCAATGCCGCAGTGTCTGCAAGCTGTACAGGCCGCAGCCTTAGCAATACAGAGTTCAGCTGCAATTGTCTTGTTCCATCCATTGACACTGAAGGTGTCACATGTTGTAGACGCTCAATTGACGCAGTCAAAAATAGCCTTCATGTCTCCAGCTCGACATCTCAATTGTATGACTATCCTACTCTCTCAGCCTCATCTAACTATTGAAAGGTGTACAATTTTAAATCCAGCTACGCTACTACCAAACGAAACAGAAAGTGCTAAACATGATTGTGTAGCTGAAACAACAGAAAAAGCGTTGCCAAGAGTGGATTTAACTGATGTGGCGTTACAAAATTCGGATGTAGTGATGTTCGTAGATGGATCATGTAAAATGAACCCAGATGGAACTAAAAATAGTGGATATGCAGTAGTAACTATAGATAAGGTGTTAAAATCTAGAGCACTTGCATCCCACCTCTCAGCTCAAGCAGCAGAATTGATTGCACTAACTGAGGCATGCATATTAGGAGAATAATACCTTGCATTAATACCTGAATTAATACCTTGCATGTTTTTGCACAACAGTGGAAAAATAGAGGTATGATTACATCCACAGGTAAACCAATTTTGCATACAAATCTGATTTTAGCCTTATTAAAAGCTGTACAATTACCACTTCAGATTGCCGTATGTAAGTGTGCAGCTAACACATCAGGAATAGACTTGGTTTCACAAGGAAATCGTAAAGCAGATGAGGAAGCAAAGATAGCTGCTGCGAGACAAGATTATGAAGACATATACATGGCTGAAGAGGTCACACATATTGACCATGACATCTTAAAAGACATGCAACAAAGCTCACCTGAATTAGAAAAACGATCTTGGGCAAATAGGGGGGTAACATTGTCTGATAATGAGTTATGGAAATGACCAGAGGGCAAATACATACTTCCAAAAAATTTATTTCAATTTGCAGCGGTATTGACGCATGGATTAACTCATGCATCAACAGGGGGGATGTATGAGCTAATAAATAAGATATATATGGCATATGGATTCCAAAATTATGCAAAAAAATTTTGCGCATCATGTCTAGTGTGTGGACCAAGACCAGGTAAAATGCTTACTATCCATTTCATGCGATATGTATGGATTTCATAGAATTAAATAAATGTGAAAATAAAAAGTACTGTCTAGTGATCATAGATTTATACTCAAAATGGATTGAAGTTATTCCAACCACACAAAATGATGCAATAACAGTAGCTAAAGCCTTAGCAACACATATTGCACCAAGATTTGTATTTCCAGAAATCATGTATAGTGATAATGGACCACATTTTAGAAATGATGTAATTGCTAAATTGAGTGAACTGTTTTCCATTAAAATGAAATTTCATTGTTCTTATCATCCACAATCAGCAGGACTAGTGGAAAGAGCGAACGGCACAATCAAGGCTAAACTTAGGAAAGCCAGGAAAAGGATGGGTAACCTGTTTGCCAGCAGTAATGCTGAGTCTTCATATACAACCTAATAATACAGGACTGTCACCTTTTGAAATTTTGTATGACAGACCTTACAGAGTACCTTTGATTAACTTCAAGGGAGATGACACAGAATTGACAGAAACAATTGTAGATTATATGAGCAAAATGTTGAAAAACAAATAAACTATATCTACAGTTCTCTCACCCACAGAGCCGGTCCCTGACCAAGAGATACCTGTGAAGCCAGGAGATTGGACATTTACCAAAACGCTCAAACGGAAAAAGTTCTCCGAGGTGGGAAGGTCCATTTCAAGTACTACTCGCAACACCCACAGCAGTACGTATAGCTGAGAGAACAACGTGGATACATCTGACACATTGCAAATGAGCACTGATACCTACAGATAAGTAATAAATATAACAGTCACTTGCACCTTAGGTAAGATGACAGAGCATCCATGGCACCCATTCAGAAGAATGGGATGCGGAATGAGGGGGTTCATAAGAATTTTAGTAATACTTTTAATAGTCACATTGATACTAATCATCCGATTCTCCGAGCAGAATGACTATGGAAAAATGACTGATGTAACTCAAACCCAAAATAATAACTCATATCCGCTTTTCAGAGCAAAATGAGGTACTTTAATTCCTAAAGTAACTATTTATTGCAAACACTGGGAGTCTCCCTGTGTGGCTAAAATTGAGTGTCTCCAGCTCAGCGAGTATAGGAGTTAATCTACGGAGAAGCACCTGCTGAAAATGACACACTGTTTAGTCTTTGTTCCACAGCACAATGAAGAACCTATAGAAAATCTGAATTGAAATTATAGTGTTCTGATATAATGTATGCTTAAGAGAAAAGGACTGATGGCAAATTGTATATACATTTAAAGGTTTTTTGTTTATTTCTCATTTTAGGGACAACACCCGTAGGCAAGGAAAGATTATTTTTTTCCTTATTAGATTCATAAATGTACGTATACATTTGCTGTTATCTGAATTAATATTTTTTGCATTTATATTTTACATCTTCATGAGGGATTAAGTATAATGAAGTGATTGTAACAAGTATTAACACAAGTTAGTGGCCGCCGGGGCAGCGGGGCCGTGTGGAGAATTTTCCTGTCTAGAAAGTCATAGTATGAAACAATAAGAATGTTAAAGAACTGCCAGACAGGTTTTTCGCTCCCACACCATCGATGATTACTTGTAACAACCACTGAACACTGATTATTTTTAGGGCCCGAGCACGCACTGTGTGCAGGGCCCTATTGTTTTTCGTTTGGACGTTTTCTTCCCCCAAGTAAATCGCGTTTTCGACGGCCTATATGTACTCGAAAAGTTGCGAAAATTTGCCTACCCCCCCAAAGTCGGGCGTAAAATTACGTATTTTGGGGGTCTCGCACATGGGCGTACAGAAATGGCTCTACGGCGCCACCTACGTTTTCGTTTTCGGAGGAGCATCTGGACACGGTTTCATCCACCAGCACGAAACTTTGTGGGAGTATGTAAACGACCGAGACGCACAAAAAAGTCTCTCGGAGACCCGGGCTATATCGAAGCGTACGCCGTGCACTTTGTTCCAAAGTTGGCGTTTTCGTGTTTTTGGGGTCATTTTCAGGGGTCGTATTTGAACGAACTCCTCCTAGGGCTTTCGTCCCATCTGTTTGAAACTTGGCGTGTGGTTTCATAAGGCCTCGACCATGAAAAGTTATCAAAATCGTAAGTTTTCGATTTACTGTGTGAGAGGGGCGGGGCCACGAAATTTGGCGTTTTGGCGTGAAATTTCGACGGGCTATAACGTCGCCAAAAATACTCCAACCTTCACCAAACTTCTCATATATAATCGCAGTCTGGCCTAGAATACATTTCCATAAAAATATTTGGAGGTTATCACAGCGCCCCCTAGTGGCGACCGAAAAGACCACTTTTTTCGAAATGACGTCCAGCTCGGAAAATATTGACCATATCCACCTCAAACTAGGTGGAGATGTTGTCAAGGCCTTGGGGTTGACATTTGAGAAAGAATTTCAACTTTTCATCAGAGGGCGTGGCCGTGACGGCGCGTCAAAGTCAACCGTGCAGATTTTTTCGCTAAAAAAACAAACTCCATTGACTTTTTTGGATGATTTTCAGGCAAAGCTGCTGTGCTTTCAGATACTTTCTCAGACCTGTCTGAAACCTCTTGTGGTTGTTAAGGACACTATTATGCAAAGTTCGGCTGCATAATTAATGAGAGGGCGGTGCGAAATCGCTCTATAGCGCCCCCTTGCATTTGTCTTGGAGGCAGCCCCGCCACAGCTTTGGACACAGAGTTATGAAACCTCAGCCGAATTGTAGAGGGAGGCAAGATCTACAAAAAAGTCTCTTGGAGCAATGGGCCAAAAATTAACAGGAAGCCAGATATTTAAGAATGAAAGTCACCATTTTCGCTGGTTCCAGCTGGCTGACGTGAAAAAACTATCTCCATCGACTTTTTGCATGATTTTGAGGCAAAACCGTTGGGCTTTCTTATACCTTGTCAGAGCTGTCTGAAACTTCTTGTGGTTATTAAGATGAATAAAATGCAAAGTTCGCCTGCATCATTAATTAGGCGGCGGCGCAAAATTGCTCCATAGCGCCTCCCTTGATGTTTTCTCTGAGGCAGCCATGCCACAATTTTGGACACAGAATTTTGAAACCTCAGCCGTACTGTGAACATGGAAAGGCCTACAAAAAAGTCTCTTGGAGTAATGGGCTAAAATGGACAATGAAAATCACTGTTTTTTGCCGTCTCAGATTGGCTGAGAAGGGGTCCTATTTGAACTAACTCCTCCTAGGTATTTTATCCAATTGACTTCAAACTTGGTAGATGAGTTCATAGACACTTCCTGAGTAAAAGTTATCAAAATCATGAATTTTGATGAAACGGTGTGTGCGTTGCGCTCCCTCAGATTTTACCGTTTGTCCCAATTCTGGCTAATGTGTGTGTTAGATTGAGCGAAATGCTTTGAAAGCATCGAAGCCTCGCGCGTTTTCCGACTGCTGCCTTCCGACGTGCCAGCCCGTCGAGTTGCGTGGGAGTGCGAGGGCCCGTTCAACGCTGCTTGCAGCTTTAATTGGTGTGGTTGTTCTTCCGTACGTTTTTCGGTACCCCAAGGATCCTACAAATTTTGTACTACAAAAACAAAACTTATATCACTAGATTCAGCTCATTCAGCACATGCTGGCTTATCAAAAAACTTTTTTCTAATATTAATATTTTACAAATTATTCAACTATTTCTACAAATATTTTCCCATTTGAAATACATTGTACAAACTTCTACAAACTTCTACAAACATTCTACATTTTAAACTACTTCTACTACTACTACAAACTTCATTCAAACTTCAAATTGTACACAAGATATTAAACTATTAAACTCATATTTAACTTTTTTAAAAATCTTTTACCGTTTTGAAACTATGAAGGCTCAAAGGTGAGAAGGGTTTTGATCAAAATTCAGGGTTTATAATGGGTGTGTATGGCGTGGAATCTTTTGGGCCACAGTGGATGACATCATCAGCTAGAGTGTGGAGGAGAGAAAAAATCGGTCAAAAAATAAAACGTAAACTGCTCCTGTGGCCACAAATTTCACACTACAGACACGATTTATACATAAAAACGTAGGAAAATTTGTCAGCGTCGCATAGATACCACTGCTGAAGCTGTGAGTATTATAGTTTTGGCCTGACACACAGAGATTCCCCACCCACACCCCTCCACACCTCCATAGGCTCGCATTATAATTTGAGAGGAGAAATTACCAGAAGCAGCAGGGAACATCTGCTCTTTACCTGACGACCCAGACCAGAGTTTTTAACATTTCGCTCTCAAACTGGGCACAGAACTGGTCGAGAAGTAGCCGCCGATCACGAATATTTCGGCTTTTGGATACGACACACCGTTTGGCATTTAATGTTGTCTGTTCGAGGCCCTTCATTTGCTTTCTCTCTCCCTCTCTCTGGGTATTTCCAACTGAAATTATACCAGGTGCATTAACTGCTCTGCTGATTAGGGCCCAGCAGTTGGCCGTGGTTGCTTGGCAACCTTAAGCCTGCCTGAGGGAGGAGAGGGGGGAGGGGCTATTTTCACTGTTGTTGATGTATCAAATGCTATATGTTTAATGTCGGCCATTTTATGCTTCTCTCTCACAGACACAGACAGTAACACACACACACACACACACACATCTAACTACTTACTACTAGTTGTTTCACCTACTTTCACACTTATACTATTCTACTTTTTTCAGCTAACCGATCCACAGTCCCATCTCCTCCCATATTAATTTGAGAGGAGAAATCTCCGGAAGGGCAGAGACCACCTGCTCTTTACCACATGATAAATGCCAGAGTTTTTAACATTTAGCTCTCAAAACTGGGCACAAAACTGGTCGAGAAGTAGCCGCCGATCACGAATATTTCGGCTTTTGGATACGACACACCGTTTGGCATTTAATGCCGCTTGTTCGTGGGACGTCATTTGGTTCCTCTCTCCCTCTCTGGGCATGTCCAACTGACGATTTTAACAGGTGCAACTGCTCTGCTGATTAGGGCCCAGCAGTTGGACCTGGTTGCTCGGCAACCTGAAGCCTGCCTGAGGGAGGAGAGGGGGGAGGGGCTATTTTCACTGTTGCTGATGTGCGTCAGACACAAGTCATCTGGTTTGACAGTGAATCCAGCAGGACTGTGTTAAATCCTAAGTGTTAGTGGTAGCATTAGCATGTTAGCATATTAGCAATTAGCATGTTAGCATTAGCATGTTAGCATTGGCATCGATTTCATTTTTAGTGGCTAAAAAGCATGCTCATTGCTAACATTAGCAGCCAATGCTAAAATTAGTGACTAGCGCATCATGCTAATTGCTAACATTAGCGACTAATGCTAATTTTAAGTGGCTAGAAATTAGTGGTAGCAGTGCATGTTAGCAGTTAGCATGTTAGCAATTAGCATGTTAGCATTAGCATGTTAGCATTGGCATTTACTTCATTTTTAGAGGCTAAAAAGCATTCTCATCGTTAACATCAGCATCCAATGCTAAAATTAGTGGCTAGCGCACCATGCTAATTGCTAACATTAGCGACTAATGCTAATTTTAAGTGGCTAGAAATTAGTGGTAGCAGTGCATGTTAGCAGTTAGCATGTTAGCAATTAGCATGTTAGCATTAGCATGTTAGCATTGGCATTTACTTCATTTTTAGAGGCTACAAAGCATTCTCATCGCTAACATCAGCATCCAATGCTAAAATTAGTGGCTAGCGCATCATGCTAATTGCTAACATTAACGACTAATGCTAATTTTAAGGGGCTAGAAATTAGTGGTAGCATTAGTGCCAGCACAGCATTTGCATGTTAGCATGTTAGCAATTAGCATGTTAGCATTGGCATTTAGTTAATTTTTAGAGGCTAAAAAGCATACTCATCGCTAACATTAGCAGCCAATGCTAAAATTAGTGGCTAGCGCATCATGCTAATTGCTAACGTGAGTAGCTAATACAAAAATTAGTGGTTTCAGCATTTTCTCTCTCTTTCTGTCAGCATTTCTAACAAGTGCAGTAACTGCTCTGCTAATCAGGGATGCGCCAGCAGGCAGCGATGGGGCCAGAGTCAGGCACACTCAAAATTTCTTCAGGAATTTTCTAGTTATTCTTACGTTTCTTCCGTATTTTCGTCGGTTCGCTTCTGCTCCCAGAGTTTTTGGCGCACATACACAAACAAGGACTCAAAACGACCGGCTCGGCAAGGACACGTGGCAAAGTGGTTTTCAAAAAGTTTCACCAAACGGTTTTGGAGCTGTACACCAAAGAAAATGCCAAAAAATGAATGGGTGTGTATTGCGAGAACTTTCCAGAGCTAGAGGGCGTGATGTCATACCTAGAGTGCGAAGAGAGAGAAAAATTCATCGAAAAATAAATTTATAAACTGCGACTGTGGCCGCAAATGTCAAGCTACAGAAATCATTTATAGCTAGAAACGTAGGGAAGTTTGTCGCCGTCGCATAGATACCACTGCTGAAGCTGTGAGTATTATAGTTTTGGCCTGACACAGAAAGATTCGGCCCCAGCACCGATCCACAGTCCCATCTCCTCCCATATTAATTTGAGAGGAGAAATCTCCGGAAGGGCAGAGACCACCTGGTCTTTACCACATGATAAATGCCAGAGTTTTTAACATTTAGCTCTCAAACTGGGCACAAAACTGGTCGAGAAGTAGCCGCCGATCACGAATATTTCGGCTTTTGGATACGACACACCGTTTGGCATTTAATGCCGCTTGTTCGTGGGACGTCATTTGGTTCCTCTCTCCCTCTCTGGGCATGTCCAACTGACGATTTTAACAGGTGCAACTGCTCTGCTGATTAGGGCCCAGCAGTTGGACCTGGTTGCTCGGCAACCTGAAGCCTGCCTGAGGGAGGAGAGGGGGGAGGGGCTATTTTCACTGTTGCTGATGTGCGTCAGACACAAGTCATCTGGTTTGACAGTGAATCCAGCAGGACTGTGTTAAATCCTAAGTGTTAGTGGTAGCATTAGCATGTTAGCATATTAGCAATTAGCATGTTAGCATTGGCATCGATTTCATTTTTAGTGGCTAAAAAGCATGCTCATTGCTAACATTAGCAGCCAATGCTAAAATTAGTGACTAGCGCATCATGCTAATTGCTAACATTAGCGACTAATGCTAATTTTAAGTGGCTAGAAATTAGTGGTAGCAGTGCATGTTAGCAGTTAGCATGTTAGCAATTAGCATGTTAGCATTAGCATGTTAGCATTGGCATTTACTTCATTTTTAGAGGCTAAAAAGCATTCTCATCGCTAACATCAGCATCCAATGCTAAAATTAGTGGCTAGCGCATCATGCTAATTGCTAACATTAGTGACTAATGCTAATTTTAAGTGGCTAGAAATTAGTGGTAGCATTAGTGCCAGCACAGCATTTGCATGTTAGCAATTAGCATGTTAGCATTAGCATGTTAGCATTGGCATTTAGTTAATTTTTAGAGGCTAAAAAGCATACTCATCGCTAACATTAACAGCCAATGCTAAAATTAGTGGCTAGCGCATCATGCTAATTGCTAACGTGAGTAGCTAATACAAAAATTAGTGGTTTCAGCATTTTCTCTCTCTCTGTCAGTGTAACTGCTCTGCTAATTAGGGATGCGCCAGCAGGCAGCGATGGGGCCAGAGTCAGGCACACTCAAAATTTCTTCAGGAATTTTCTAGTTATTCTTACGTTTCTTCCGTATTTTCGTCGGTTCGCTTCTGCTCCCAGAGTTTTTGGCGCACATACACAAACAAGGACTCAAAACGACCGGCTCGGCAAGGACACGATGGCAAAGTGGTTTTCAAAAAGTTTCACCAAACGGTTTGGCAGCTGTACACCAATGAAAATGCCAAAAAATGAATGGGTGTGTATTGCGAGAACTTTCCAGAGCTAGAGGGCGTGATGTCATACCTAGAGTGCGAAGAGAGAGAAAAATTCATCGAAAAATAAATTTATAAACTGCGACTGTGGCCGCAAATGTCAAGCTACAGAAATCATTTATAGCTAGAAACGTAGGAAAATTTGTCGCCGTCGCATAGATACCACTGCTGAAGCTGTGAGTATTATAGTTTTGGCCTGACACAGAAAGATTCGGCCCCAGCACCGATCCACAGTCCCATCTCCTCCCATATTAATTTGAGAGGAGAAATCTCCGGAAGGGCAGAGACCACCTGCTCTTTACCACATGATAAATGCCAGAGTTTTTAACATTTAGTTCTCAAACTGGGCACAAAACTGGTCGAGAAGTAGCCGCCGATCACGAATATTTCGGCTTTTGGATACGACACACCGTTTGGCATTTAATGCCGTCTGTTCGCAGGGGCTTCATTTGCTTTCTCTCTCTCTCTCTCTGGGTATTTCCAACTGAAATTATACCAGGTGCATTAACTGCTCTGCTGATCAGGGCCCAGCAGTTGGACCTGGTTGCTCGGCAACCTGAAGCCTGCCTGTGGGAGGAGAGAGGGGAGGGGCTATTTTCACTGTTGCTGATGTGTGTCAGACACAAGTCATCTGGTTTGACAGTGAATCCAGCAGGACTGTGTTAAATCCTAAGTGTTAGTGGTAGCATTAGCATGTTAGCATATTAGCAATTAGCATGTTAGCATTAGCATGTTAGCATTGGCATTGATTTCATTTTTAGTGGCTAAAAAGCATGCTCATTGCTAACATTAGCAGCCAATGCTAAAATTAGTGACTAGCGCATCATGCTAATTGCTAACATTAGCGACTAATGCTAATTTTAAGTGGCTAGAAATTAGTGGTAGCAGTGCATGTTAGCAGTTAGCATGTTAGCATTAGCATGTTAGCATTGGTATTTACTTCATTTTTAGAGGCTAAAAAGCATACTCATCGCTAACATCAGCATCCAATGCTAAAATTAGTGGCTAGCGCATCATGCTAATTGCTAACATTAGCGACTAATGCTAATTTTAAGTGGCTAGAAATTAGTGGTAGCCTTAGTGCCAGCACAGCATTTGCATGTTAGCAGTTAGCATGTTAGCAATTAGCATGTTAGCATTGGTATTTACTTCATTTTTAGAGGCTAAAAAGCATACTCATCACTAACATTAGCAGCCAATGCTAAAATTAGTGGCTAGCGCATCATGCTAATTGCTAACGTGAGTAGCTAATACAAAAATTTGTGGTTTCAGCATTTTCTCTCTCTCTGTCAGTGTAACTGCTCTGATAATTAGGGATGCGCCAGCAGGCAGCGATGGGGCCAGAGTCAGGCACACTCAAAATGTCTTCAGGAATTTTCTAGTTGTTATTCATTTCCAAAAAATCATTATCAAACCGTTACTTCGGATTGCAGACTTCTCTCCAGATTTCATTTCAGTACCGCCCCTGCACTAAGAAACCTACCCAAACAGTAGTTGGAAGCGCACTTTTTTCTTCATACTAAATTAACTGCCTCGTAGTAGCTCATAAGACTGACCAGGATCACACAGTCAACATAGGTTCATAAACAAGCCTATTTCCCCTCACATGGCAGCACATACACAACCTTTAATATATTTAGGCTCAAGCATCAGTCAACCTGAACAGCTAACCCGTCTCTCAGCACTGTAACATGCTAAACCGCTAACTCATTCAGAACAACTGAACCAAACGTGCTGGTCACTTCACTTCCGAGTAAGCAACCATTCTAAATTCAAAGCCATGACAAACACAGTAATTGCAACCAAGGCAATAAACATGACAAAGACGCCAGGCACCAGGATGCAACCTCAGCAGCTGACTGCAGCGGGGGTGTCCGGCACCAGGATGCCAGTGCCACCTGCTGCCCACTTGCAGCAACAACAGCAGCAGACTGCAGCGGGGGTGTCCAGCACCGGGATGCTGGTGCCACCTGCTGCCACCACAGCAGGTCACTGCAGCAGGGGCGCCTGGCACTGGGATGCTAGTGCCACCTGCTGCCCAACTACAGCAACCACAGCAGGTCACCGCGGCAGGGGCACCTTCCACCGAGATGCCAGCGCCACCTGCTGCCTACCTGCAGCAACCACAGCAGCCGACCATGGCGGGGGGCGCATGCCACCAGGATGCTTGGCCACCTGCAGCAACTACAGCAGCTGACTGCAGCGCAAGCGTCTGGCACCGGGATGCCAGCACCACCTGCTGCCCACCTACAGCAATGACAGCAGCAGACCACAGTGGCTTCAAGCTTCCCCACACAGCAGCATCAGACCCAAGAACTTCACGGGATCATACTTCATTCGCAATCATTCATTTTGTCAGAAAATAATTTCAGCATATCTTGTTGATGGTGTGGTCCAAGCTAGTGAATTGGAGCTTAAAGTGGAGTTTCAGGAGCCAGGCCACACCTCAACCGTGCCATTTCCAACAGTCCTATAAATACCCTCCTAACCCGATGGTTCCCATCACGCTCGTATTCCACACGCCCTTCCCACCCACCCCATTTCTTTCATCTTTTCACCTCTCTTTCTTAGGGCCTGTCAGGGGTTCCGTCATGCCCGGATACTACAGCAGATTCCCTACCGAAGCTTTCCCACGCCACAGCATCAGACCCAAGAACTTCACAAAATCATACTTCAGTCGCAATCATTAATTTTGTCAATAAATAATTTTAATGTATCTTGTTAATGGTGTGCTCCGAGCTAGTGAAAGTTGTGACTTTGAAGTCTTATTGTGTCACTGTGAAGTTGGGACCTTCAAGTCGTGACTTTGATGTTGTGACTTTCAAGTTGTGACTTTGATGTTGAACACTGAATCAAGATAAAATTAAAATCAAGAAAGACCACAACAAATGTGAAAAATGTAAAACTTAAACAAACAAAAACAAAACCACAAAACAAAACAATAGAAAATTCAGCTTTTCAGTTAGAGTTAAGCAATTACAACAAAATTCAACATTTTCTTTCATTTGTGAGCAGGCTGAGTTGTAGTGATGTTAATAACTGAAGTGGTTGATTCAGTGGTGGTCAGTTAGGTGGTTTAAAAGAGTGTTGAGAGAAACAATCAAAATGCTTATAAAAATGGGGACAACAGAACCAAGGAACCAAGAGGGACACTTATAAAACTAAATAACCAATGTCTCTATCTTTTCCTAAAAAGTCAAACAAACCAATGGTTACCAGATTGTCTCGGCTGTATGATTCCAATTGTTGATCGTATATCATTCAGTTTTGATGACAGCATAATTTTCTCTGTGAGAGGCCGATAGAAAATCTAATCTGGCAGGGTGTGGTAAAGCCATCATTTTTACTGTATGTTGTCTTTTGTGATGAAAATTGCGAATCTTAAACTTTTTGGAAAGAGTTTCGTATGTGATCTGGGGTGACCATAACTCCATAAGATGGAATAAGGGTACCAAAGATCCATAGTGTGTGTGTGCGCACGATTGGTGTGCACCGGTGTATGCGTGTATGCATGCGTGTGTGAGTCTCAAGTGACAACCTCTTTCGCTGTAAAGTGAAGCTCAGTGGTTGGACAGCTATTTGAATCTTGTGGCTCATACCGTCTTTCATGGTATCTGGAGGTTGTGGATTTTTCTTACGAGTAAACTGGTTGTTGCTCTGCTCCTCTGATGCGGTTGTCCAGCTTCATAATCAAGTTGTTGCTCTGCTCCTCTGATGTGGTTGACCAGCATCTTCACCTGGGCCTCTAGGCCTGTGATGTCCTTCTGCTCCTCTGATGACTCTGGTTGTCAGACATCTTCTTCTGGGCCTTTGAGCCTGCGTTGTCCTTTAGAGGAGGAGATCTTTCCCAGGGATGTGACCAACATCCTATACAGCCATACATCCTATGGCTCTGTTGGTGATGAGGGGGAAGACTCAAAGGATGAAGAATGAAGACCCACAGGATGAAGAAGGAAGACCCAAAGTGTGATGAGGGGTCTTGTTGATCTCTGGTGGAGGAGATGTTTTCTTCCATGGATGTGTGGATCCAGATGGAGTGGTCTTAACAGACAACTGCCATGCTGGTGGTCAGCAGGAGATCAAATTAAAACAAATCAAATTTTAATCAAATATTATTTGTATAGCCCAAAGTCACAAAACACATTTTGCCTCAGAGGGCTGTACAATCTGTACAGGGAGTGACACCCTCTGTCCTTAGACCCTCGGGTCGAGTGATGAAAAACTTCCCCACAAAAAAACCCTTTTAACAGGGAAAAAATGTGGAAGAAACCACAGGAAGAGCCACAGAGGAGGGATCCCTCTGCCAGGACGGACAGACGTGCAATGGATGTCACATGTACAGAACAATCAACACAAACATATTGTACAATTACAATGAATTACAATAAATGGTGGAATGATTACAGTAGCACTGGGACCTGTGATAGTGTAATGGAAAATTTATATTACATGATTGTGTGATCTTTTATAACCATATATAGCCATGTTTGATCTCAGTGATATTTCAAAAGGTTTTTTAAGTACAAAACGTTGTGCCTTATACTTTGGTTTTACTCAGTACCTTGCACTCTGTGGCAGTCTAGTCCTATGGCAGCATAACTAAGGGAAGGCCTGAGCCAGCCCTAACTATAAGCACTATCAAAAAGGAAAGTCTTAAGTCTACTCTTGAAGGTGGTGACTGTGTCTGCCTCACGAACCCAGAAAGGTAGTTTGTTCCACAGAAGAGGAGCTTGATAGCTGAAACTTCTGGCTCCCAGTCTACTTTTGGAAACTATAGGAACCACAAGGAACCCAGCATTCTGAGAGCGCAGTGGTCTAGAGGGGTAGTAAGGTACTATGAGTTCTTTTAGATATGATGGTGCCTGGCCATGAAGAGCTTTGTATGTAAGGAGAGGAATTTTAAATTCTATTCTAGATTTAACAGGTAGCCAGTGCAAGGAAGATCTAACAGGACGAGTACAGAGATGAGTCCTTTGTCTGATGCCATTAGGAGATCGTTTGTGACTTTGACTAGTGCGGTCTATGTGCTATGATGCACTCTAAATCCTGACTGAAAATCCTCAAATAAACTGTTCAAATTCACACAGCTGATTAGCCACAGCTTTCTCAAGTAACTTAGAAAGAAAGGGAACGTTTGATATCGGTCTATAATTGGCTAAAACCTCTGGATCTAGAGTGGGCTTTTTAAGAAGAGGTTTAATTACAGCTACTTGAAAGGACTGTGGTACATATCCTGATAATAAAGACAGATTAATCATATCCAATAAAGAAGGGCTAACTGGAGGTAAAATATCCTTTAGCGGCCTGGTTGGAATGGGGTCCAGGAGACAGATTGACAACTTAGATGAAGAGATTATTGAAGTTATTTGATGAAGGTCAATGGGAGAAAAACTCTAAATATGTATCAGGTTTTGCAGCTGATTCCAAACTTGCTGTGTCAGAATGCAGATTAGAAGGAAAGGCATGATGTATTTTGTCTCTAATAGTGCTAATTTTATCATTAAAGAAGCTCATGAAGTCATTACTAGTTAGACCTAGAGGAGTAGATAGGTCAATAGAGCTGTGGTTCTGTTAGCCTGGCTACAGTGCTGAAGAGAAACCTGGGGTTGTTCTTGTTTTCCTCTATTAAAGAAGAGTAATAGGCTGTTCTGGCATTACGGAGAGCCTTCCTGTAAGTTTTAAGATTATCTTGCCAGACTAAGCGAGATCCTTCTAGTTTAGTGGCACGCCATTTGCGTTCAGAATTACGTGCCACTTGCTTTAATTTACGAGTCTGCTGGCTATACCATGGTGCTAACCTCCTCTGTTTAATTATCTTCTTTTTCAGAGGTGCAATAGAGCCAAGTGCTGTCTGTAATGAGCCTGTAGTACTATCAACAAGATGATCTATTTGTGAGGGGCTAAAGGAAGCAGACAAGTCCTCTGCTACATTGAGACATTGAATGGCATTGAATTCAATACTGAAGGAATCACTTCCTTGAATTTGGCAACAGCACTGTCAGATAAACATCTGCTGTAGGAGTTTCTACAAAAAGGCTTATAGTCGAATAATATGAACTCGAAGGTGATTAAAAAATGGTCAGGCAGAAAAGGATAGACTCTAGATTCTGTGGATAGACTATTAGATGATCAAGTTTAATGCCATATGAGAGAACGAGATCAAGAGTGTGGTTCAGACAATGAGTCGGTTTATTTACACTCTGACAGAAGCCAATTAAATCTAATAAAGAGGTAAATGCAGTACTAAGGCTATCATTGTGGTTGTCCACGTGAATATTAAAATCACCTGCAATAATTACTGTTGAAAATCACAAGACTCCACCCTGCCAAGAAGACCACACCTTCTGCCGCCACTACCTAAGGTTTTATAAGTCCGCCCCCAAACCTCATGCCCTCTCTCCCTTTTTCCCTCCACTACAAATCAAATCAAATCAAATTTTATTTGTATAGCCCAAAAGTCACAAAACACATTTTGCCTCAGAGGGCTTTACAATCTGTACAGGGAGTGACACCCTCTGTCCTTAGACCCTCGGTTCGAGTGAGGAAAAACTTGCCCACAAAAAAACCTTTTAACAGGGAAAAAATGTGGAAGAAACCTCAGGAAGAGCCACAGAGGAGGGATCTCTCTTCCAGGACGGACAGACGTGCAATTGATGTCACATGTACAGAACAAATCAACACAAACATGTCGTACAATTACAATGAATTACAATAAATGGTAAAGTGATTGCAGTAGCAGTGGAATCTGTGATAGAGATAGAGAGACACAGATGCACAGCAGCAATAAGTCATTAACCAACTAAGCTGTAGTGGAGATGGTAGCAATTATGACTATATATGGCATATAATGCTGTATATGGTGGACGTCAGCAGCAGACCACGGCGGCAGCCACGATCCATGAGAACCTGCTGGACGAGAAAGCACAGAAACTCCGGGGAAGAGGTGTAGTTAGTAACATCCAGAGAAAAGGTGTAAGAGAGATAATGATTGACAGAACAATAAGACCTTAGGCCCCGTTTATGCAGACTCTAAGGGATATCAAACTGCCTTAAATTGATAGAGAGAGAGAGAGAGAGGGAGAGAGAGAGAGAGAGGGAGGGAGGGAGGGAGTGTAAGAGCGATAATGATTGACAGAACAATAAAACCTCAGGCCCCGTTTATGCGGACTCTAAGGGATATCGAACTGCCTTACATTGATAGGTATGATGAGAGGGAGAGGGAGAGAAAGAGAGAAAGAGAGATAATGATTGACAGAACAATAAAACCTCGGGCCCCGTTTATGCGGACTCTAAGGGTTATCGAACTGCTTTACATTGACAGGCATGATGAGAGAGAGAGAGGGAGAGAGAGAGAGAGAGGGTTTACAGTAAAGGGACGTCAAGTGGACGGGGGTGCTAACCTCCTCTGTTTAACATTCTTCTTTTTCAGAGGTGCAATAGAGTCAAGTGCTGTCTGTAATGAGCCTGTAGTACTCTCAACAAGATAATCTATTTGCTCTGCTACATTGAGACATGGCATTGAGTTCAATACTGAAGGAATCACTTCCTTTGGCAACAGCACTGTCAGATAAACATCTGCTGTAAGAGTTTCTACAAAAAGGCTTATAGTCCAGTAATATGAACTTGAAGGTTATTAAAGAATGGTCAGATAGAAGAGGATTCTGTGGATAGACTATTAGATGATCAAGTTCAATGCCATATGAGAGAACGAGATCAAGAGTGTGGTTCAGACGATGAGTCGGTTTATTTACACTCTGACAGAAGCCAATTGAATCTAATAAAGAGATAAATGCAGTACTAAGGCTATCATTGTGGTTGTCCACATGAATATTAAAGTCACCTACAATGATTACTTTATCTGTTTTAAGGATCAGGCCTGATGCAAATTCTGCAAATTCAGATAAAAATTCAGAGTAAGGGCCAGGAGCGCGATATACTATAACGAATAGGATTGGCTGTAATGTTTTCCATGTTGGGTGAGTGAGGCTAAGAACAAGACTTTCAAATGAATTATAATTTAGTTTAGGTTTAGGATTTATTAATAGACTTGAGTCAAATATGGCTCCAACTCCACCACCTCGACCATTACTTCGAGGAATGTGAGTATTACAATGACTGGGAGGAGTGGATTCATTTAAGCTAACATATTCACCCTCCTGCAGCCAGGTTTCAGTGAGGCAAAATAAATCAATATCATAATCAGATATTAATTCATTGACTAAAAGAGCTTTAGAGGACAGGAACCTGATATTCAAGAGTCCACATTTAATGCTCTTGTTTTGTACTGGTGGAGATGTTGATTTAATTTTTATTAAGTTTTTATGATGAACTCCTCTTCTGTTTCTTTTATCTTTAAACAATGTAGGTGGACGGGTGACAGACACAGTCTCTATACTAAAGTACTGGGTGGGCAGCTGCTCTAATGGAGGCACAGAGAAGCGTGTAAGACTGCAGCTCTGCTTCCTGGTCTCAACTCTGGGTTGTCACGGTCTAGGTCGTCTAATGAATTGGTCCATATTTCTAGATATGAGAGCTGCTCCATCCACCAACAAGTGGGATGGATGCCGTCTCTCCTAATCAGACCAGGTTTTCCCCAGAAAGGTGTCCAATTGTCTATGAAGCCCACATCGTTTGCTGGACACCACCTCGACAGCCAGCGGTGAAATGACGACATGCGGCTAAACATGTCATCACTGGTCACATTGGGTAGGGGTCCAGAGAAAACTACGGAGTCCAACATCGTTTTGGCGTATTCACACACCGATGAAACATTCATTTTAGTGACCTCCGATTAACCGGGAGTCATTACCGCTGATGTGGATAACAATCTTACTGTATCTATGTTTAGCATTAGCCAGCAGTTTCAAGTTAGACTCGATGTCGCCCGCTCTGGCCCCTGGGATGCATTTGACTATGGCCCCCGGTGTCGCTAACTTCACGTTCCGCAAAATGGAGCTGCCAATGACCAGAGTTGGTTTCTCAGCGGGTGTGTCGCTGAGTGGGGAAAATCTGTTTGAAACATGAAGCGGTTGGTGGTGTACCGTGGGCTTCAACTTGGGGCTACGCCTCGCTCGCACAGTCACCCAGCCTCCCGGCTGCTCGGGAACTACCGGGGGACTGCTAGCTGAAGTTACCTTCGGTGGTACCGCACCGGCTACAGGGGACTGGCTAACTGTAGCAGCTACTGACTGTTCTGTGGTGCGGTACCGTGCCTCTAACTCGCTGAGCCTCGTCTCCAAATCTATAAATAGACTACATTTATTACAGGTACCATTATTGCTAAAGGAGGACGAGGAGTAGCTGAACATTTGGCACACAGGGCAGGAGAGAGCAGGAGAGGAGAGAGGAGAGCAGAGAGGAGGAGAGAGGAGAGAAGCCATTGCTATAGCTAGGCTAGAGAGTGCGGCTAAGAGAGAGACAAGTAAAACTTGCGGATTGCGGTTACTAGAGTTTAAGAAACCTGTTCGTGTAGACAGAACAAGTTTAAAGGTAGTGTGGAGTTATGTAGATAGTCACTGATGTGAAAAATGTACGAAAAGTTGTTTAAGTGAGCAGAGCAGAGAGCACCGTGGCACTAACACCGGTAACCGGAAGTGACAGAATACGCTTAGCGTACACTACAGAATAAAGGGACACACCGGCTGCACCTTTCGTCTCTCCTATTGTGGCTGCATTAAGTTATATGAAACTATCCACCTCCTTATGTTCATCTTCTTTTGTTTATTGAAAATAAATTACACTGAATGGCTCACTGGATCCTGGGTGTTTGAATGTGCACACCACATTGGATGTTCCTGAACCAACAGCAGAGCATTTATAGATAGTTTTTTCAATTACTTTATCTGTTTTAAAGATCAAGCCTGATGCAAATTCTGCATATTCAGATAATTCAGATAGAGTAAGGGCCAGGAGCACGATATACTATAACAAATAGGATTGGCTGTAATGTTTTCCATGTTGGGTGAGTGAGGCTAAGAACAAGACTTTCAATGAATTATAATTTAGTTTAGGTTTAGGATTTATTAATAGACTTCAGTCAAATATGGCTCCAACTCCACCACTTCGACCTTTACTTCGAGGAATATGAGCATTACAATGACTGGGAGGAGTTGATTTGCTAACATATTCATCCTCCTGCAGCCAGGTTTCAGTGAGACAAAATAAATCAATATCATAATCAGATCAGAATTCACTGACTAAAAGAACTTTAGAGGACAAGGACCTGATATTCAAGAGTCCACATTTAATGCTCTTATTTTGCACTGGTGGAGATGTTGATTTCATTTTTATTAAGTTTTTATGATGAACTCCTCTTTTGTCCTCTCCATCTTTAGACAATGTAGGTGGACGGGGGACAGACACAGCCTCTATACTAAAGGACTGGGTGGGCAGCTGCTCTAATGGAGGATTTGGTCGACTAATACATTTGGCCATATTTCTAGATATGAGAGCTGCTCCATCCAAAGTGGGATGGATGCCGTCTCTCCTAATCAGACCAGGTTTTCCCCAGAAAGGTGTCCAATTGTCTATGAAGGCCACATCGTTTGCTGGACACCACCTCGACAGCCAGCGGTGAAATGACGACATGTGGCTAAACATGTCATCTCTGGTCACATTGGGTAGGGGCCCAGAGAAAACTACTACTAGTACGGAGTTTGACTGGGTGGTTGCAAATTGTAATTTAGACATTTTCTCACCAATTGAAGAATTCCCAGTGCTTTTGTTTCAGGAAGGTGTCTTTGTCCAAGTGGGACTAGAAGTGTGAATGACTTCTAGTCCCACAGCTTGTTCTAATTAACCCTTGTACAAATTAAATCTCTTGATTTAATTGTTTGTATAGTGGCCCTTAGTCACTATCTGCGCATGCTGGTGGTTTAAAGGGCTTGTACACGTGCCAATGTAGGTGCATGCAGGTCCAAATGCATGACACAACCAAACACAAACATATCCACACTACTGAGTTGTTTTAGGTTTATTTAGGCTACACACAGCCACTGCAACAGGACTCACTTTCACAATAACATCACGTAATTTCCTGACCTGTGAAGTTACACCATGGCACGGTCAAAAACCGTATGGCTTCCCCAGCGTGCTCCCCTTCTCTGATTAACCCACCTCCCCATATAGACTGAAACCACGTGGCTAAAAAGATACTGCCGCCTGCTGGCAAAAAATGTATACAACATAGAAAATGACCAATTTGGCATTGTTAATGGTGTGCAAGCATAACAATTCAAACAAACAAAAGGAGCCAAATGTTCTTCTTGAGCGATACATGTAGACATCATATCCTATGGCTGCCATATCTGTATCAACAGTAGTACGAGCCCTGGGTCGCCCCGCCTTCTTCTTCTTCCTCTTCCTCATCATCTGATCTATCAAAGCAGTAGCATCTCCGGCCAGGAGGGCTGGAGCTCTTGAGACTGCCGTCATCTGAGAGGTTCTTGGCGGAACCTTTACTTTTGGACAACCAGGACTTCACCCCATCCACACGATCCTTCTCTTCAGAGTCTGTGTCTGAATCCCCCTGACTGTTGATAAGGTCTTCATTGTCATCATTATTCTCCATCTCATCTTCGATGGCCGCCTGGAGGTCTCCAATCCTTTTGAAGGCCAGCTTGAGGTCCGCCTGCAGGATCTGATTAGCAGCCTCTAAGCTCTCAATGTCCATTTCCAGCTCGTGTTTTTTACGGCTAGCCCCGGCTTCTTTTCTAGCCAGTTCACTCATCTCCTCTCTGATGTCGCGGATCTGTCTCTGCAGACGCTTGCTCTGCTTCTTCTCTCGATTCTCACTGCTGCTGTGCAGGTCTCGTTCCTCTGTCTGCTTCTCCAAGTTTTCTTTAAAACGAGCTACAACGCTCTCCAGGCGTTTGACCTGGGTCTTTTCAAACTCCAGCTCAGTCTCGAGTTCACGTTTCTTGGCCTCCTGCCGACTGACAAAGGATTTCTCCACCATGGACTGCTCCTGGAACTCCAGCTGGCTTTGGAGGGCTTGCATTTTCTCCTGAATCCCCTTGAGGGCCTCCTCCAGCTGGGCTTGGAGGTCACTGATCTGAGCCAGGTTCTGGGCTGACTGGGCCACAGCCTTGTGTTTCTTCATCAGCTCGTTGAGGTCGTCCTCCATCCTGTACTGCAGGTCGTTCTTCTCCCTCTGCAGACGACTCAGCTGCTCCTCCAGCGCCTGATTCGTTTTGGAGATGTCCTCCATCTCAACGTGCAGATCTTCAATCTCCACCTCCCTGGACTTCCGAGCTTTAACTACAGCTGCGCAGGTGAACTCGGACTCCTCCAGCTGGAGGGAGCTGTGCGATCTCCCTCTTGCACGGTGCATTGTTCTTCATGTGGTCCAACATGATTTGGGCGTTGGCAAGCAGAGCCTGGGTTCTCTTCAGATCTTTTCTCAAATGCTTCTCAGTCTCTATGTCACCACTTCTCACCTTGTCCTGTGCTGACAGAAGCTTTGACTCCAGCTCTCTCTTCTCTTTCAGCACCTTCTGCTTCTCATTGTACTCTTCTTCAAGCTGAACGTCCATTTGTTTTAGCTTCTTGCTGCAGGACTGCCTGATCTCCTCCACCTCATCGTCTTTGCTCTCGATCTCCTTGGAATGTGTTTGACGTAGACACTCCATCTCCATCTCCAGCAGTTTGGCCTGCTCCAGCTTAACATCTGGATGGTGCCGGCCTGCTCATCCAGCTCTTCTTCCTGGTCCTTAACCTGGGAGTTGAGGTCCTGTAGCTCAGCATCCAGCTGGTCCAGCATCAGGTTGACTGCACACACCTTCAGGTCCTTGTCCTCCAGCTGCTGGCGGAGGCTGAAAGCCTCTCTGGTCAGCATATCTTTCTCTTGGGCTAGTTTCTCCTTCAGGCTCCTCTCCCCCTGCACCTCCTCCTGGGCTGCACTCAGCTCACTGTCAAACTTCCTCTGCTTCATGTCACCCTCAGGCCACGACAGGAAACAAAGAAAGTCTTTGTCCGTCTCTGCTACTTTGACCTGGTAAAACATCTTCTGTATGTCTCCCATAACTGCCACAGTCTCCTGCCTGAACCTGGTGAGCACTCCCAGAAGACTACTGGTAAGGTTGGGCCCCTGCAGCAGCTGACTATTAAATAATGTTCCTTTAGAAGATGCTGCACAGTCAAACACCACACGCAGAGTGTTCATCCTTGGATGGTAGACTCCGTGGTGTGAGATGTACCAAACCTTTCCTTCAGCACCATCCAACTGGTGCTGAGGAACTTTCTCTGCATAGCCACTGGAGATTACATCAGTGAAGAAGCTTGCATATTCCCGATGGAACCGCTCATCTCTCTGAAATCTCCTCTTGAGTCCTAATAACCTTTGCTTGGCCATAGACAAATTGTTTGGGAATGTGGGATGCTCTTTCCTGAAAGCCATTTTTAGACTGTAATGTCCATCCTGAAGCTTTGCAGAATGACTCACGATTTCCAAAAATCTCATGTCTTCTCTTGACATTTCCTCTTTATCACAAGTCTTCTCATTGAAGTCATGCATGTACTGACTGGTGAGCATTTCCTCCAAATTCGTCACAGAGATCCTGTTCACTGTGGCAGAGGGAAACTGTCTCCAAGGCACCACTGCTTCCATTCAGCGGATCGTTAACTACCCATCCCAACACAGTTTTAATAGCGTACGGGCCAATCCCACGGCTGTTGATTCCTCAGTTGTTACTATATTATTAGTGGAGCCTGGCATATTCCTTTGGCTCAAGACCTCTGGGAGACTATAAAAGTCATTGCCTTCTAATCCAGCCATTTCCAAACCAGTGATGGAATAAGATGGAACAACAGTTTCCTTGCCCATTGACAAAACACTGGTTCTTCTGCCTGTAATATTCAGCCTCTGCATTAGATCTTCGGAGCAGAATGTGGCCGAGCTACCAGGGTCCAGAAATGCATACGTTTGGATAATGTCACATCCTTTTGCAGACTTACAGGAAGAATTGGGAGAACACAGCCATACTTACCGGCCCTTATATGCCCACATGTTTGCAAAGAAGCCGGTTGTTTGCTGAGTGGGCCCTGTAACTGTTGTGAAGCTGGTTGTTTCTTTTGCTCTGGAGCAGGTGGTTGTCTGTTGATGTGCAGCACAGTGGGATGAGTTTGACCACAGACTTTGCATGTCAAGCGCCTCTCGCATTCCCGACTCATGTGACCATCACATAAGCATGCAAAGCAAACTCCCTTTTCCCTTGGAAGTTGAATTTTCTCCTTGTGTCTTTTATCATTAAACTGTTTACACTCCTCCAATGTGTGACTGTATGAACAGCAAAGGCATTCCAAGCTCTGCTGGTAGCTTCTCCCCCCTTTCTGATGAGGTCATAGATGTTACAGTGGTGGTAACAATGTTTCCTTTCACCCCGTTTCCAGGATAAGACTTAAACCGGGTGAGAGTCTTTGTGCCAGCCGCACCAGATACAGGATCTTGGATGTCACCGAACAGAGGATCAGAAAGAATTTTAACATGACGCTCCAAAAATACAACCAAGTCAGTAAAGTGAGCTCTCTGCTGTGTCTGTTCCATGATTCCATGAATACGCTTGGACTGCTTTAACATCTTCACTCTTTGTGGACTGCCAGGCAAGAAGCTTTTTTCCAGAATTTTGACTTTTTTTTTCAAAATTTTGACACCACCCCCCCCCTTAGAAATTTTGACGTATTTCCCGAGAATTTTGATGTTTTGTTTCAGAAGTCTCACGCAATTTTAACTTTATTTTCTCAACATTTTAGACTTTTTCCCAAAGAAATCTGACACTTTTCCCCCAGAATTTTGAGGGTTTTTTTTTTCAAAACTTTGACACCACCCCCCCTTAGAAATTTTGACGTTTTTCCTGAGAATTTTGTTTCAGAAGTCTCACGCAATTTTCACTTTATTTTGTCAACATTTTGAACAATTTCCCTCAGAAATCTGATGTTTTTCCCCCAGAATTTTGACTTTTTTTTTTCTCAAAATTTTGACACCAACCCCCCTTAGAAATTTTGTCATTTTTCCTGAGAATTTTGATGTTTTGTTTCAGAAGTCTCACGCAATTTTAACTTTATTTTCTCAACATTTTGAACTTTTTCCCTCAGGAATCTCACGTTGTTCCCCCAGAATTGGCCTCTTTTTTCTAGAATTTTCACTTTTTTTTTTTTTTTCAAAATTTTGACACCACCCCCCCTTAGAAATTTTGACATTTTTCCTGAGAATTTTGACTTTTTGTTTCAGAAGTCTCACGCAATTTTAACTTTATTTTGTCAACATTTTGAACTTTTTCCCTCAGAAATCTGACGTTTTTCCCCCAGAATTTTGACTTTTTTTTTTCAAAATTTTGACAACACCCCCCTTAGAAATTTTGACGTTTTTCCTGAGAATTTTGATGTTTTGTTTCAGAAGCCTCACACAATTTTCACTTTATTTTGTCAACATTTTGAACGTTTTCCATCAGGAATCTCACGTTGTTCCCCCAGAATTGGCCTCTTTTTTCTGGAATTTTGAGGGTTTTTTATTTAAAATTTTGACACCACCCCCCCCTTAAAAATTTTGACGTTTTTCCTGAGAATTTTGATTTTTTGTTTCAGAAGGCTCACGCAATTTTAACTTTTTGTCAACATTTTGAACAATTTCCCTCAGAAATCTGACGTTTTTCCCCCAGAATTTTGACTTTTTTTTTTCAAAATTTTGACACCACCCCCCCTTAGAAATTTTGACGTTTTTCCTGAGAATTTTGATTTTTTTGTTTCAGAAGTCTCACGCAATTTTAACTTTATTTTCTCAACATTTTGAACTTTTTCCCTCAGGAATCTCACGTTGTTCCCCCAGAATTGGCCTCTTTTTTCTAGAATTTTGACTTTTTTTTTTTTTCAAAATTTTGACACCACCCCCCCTTAGAAATTTTGACATTTTTCCTGAGAATTTTGATTTTTTGTTTCAGAGCCTCACTCAATTTTAACTTTATTTTGTCAACATTTTGAACGATTTCCCTCAGAAATCTGACGTTTTTCCCCCAGAATTTTGACTTTTTTTTTCTCCAAATTTTGACACCACCCCCACTTAGAAATTCTGACATTTTTCCTGAGAATTTTGATGTTTTCTTTCAGAAGTCTCACGCAATTTTAACTTTATTTTCTCAATATTATGAACTTTTTCCCTCAGGAATCTCACGTTGTTCCCCTAAAATTGGCCGCTTTTTTCTAGAATTTTGACTTTTTTTTTTTCAAAATTTTGACACCACCCCCCCTTAGAAATTTTGACGTTTTTCCTGAGAATTTTGATGTTTTGTTTCAGAAGTCTCACGCAATTTTAACTTTATTTTCTCAACATTTTGAACTTTTTCCCTCAGGAATCTCACGTTGTTCCCCCAGAATTGGCATCTTTTTTCTAGAATTTTGACTTTTTTTTTTTTTTCAAAATTTTGACACCACCCCCCCTTAGAAATTTTGACGTTTTTCCTGAGAATTTTGATTTTTTTGTTTCAGAAGTCTTACGCAATTTTAACTTTATTTTGTCAACATTTTGAACTTTTTCCCTCAGAAATCTGACGTTTTTCCCCAAGAATTGTGACTTTTTTTTTTCAAAATTTTGACACCACCCCCCCTTAGAAATTTTGACGTTTTTCCTGAGAATTTTGATGTTTTGTTTCAGAAGTCTCACGCAATTTTAACTTTATTTTCTCAATATTTTGAACTTTTTCCCTCAGGAATCTCACGTTGTTCCCTCAGAATTGGCCTCTTTTTTCTAGAATTTTGACTTTTTTTTTTTTTTTCAAAATTTTGACACCACCCCCCCTTAGAAATTTCGACATTTTTCCTGAGAATTTTGATTTTTTGTTTCAGAAGTCTCACGCAATTTTAACTTTATTTTCTCAACATTTTGAACTTTTACCCCCAGGAATCTCACGTTGTTCCCTCAGAATTGGCCTCTTTTTTCTAGAATTTTTACTTTTTTTTTTTTTTTTAATTTTGACACCACCCCCCTTAGAAATTTTGACATTTTTCCTGAGAATTTTGATTTTTTGTTTCAGAAGTCTCACGCAATTTTAACTTTATTTTCTCAACATTTTGAACTTTTACCCCCAGGAATCTCACGTTGTTCCCTCAGAATTGGCCTCTTTTTTCTAGAACTTTGACTTTTTTTTTTTTCAAAATTTTGACAGCACCCCCCCTTAGAAATTTTGTCGTTTTTCCTGAGAATTTTGATGTTTTGTTTCAGAAGTCTCACGCAATTTTAACTTTATTTTGTCAACATTTTGACCAATTTCCCTCAGAAATCTGACGTTTTTCCCCCAGAATTTTGACTTTTTTTTTTTTCAAAATTTTGACACCACCCCCCCTTAGAAATTTTGACGTTTTTCCTGAGAATTTTGATTTTTTGTTTCAGAAGTCTCACGCAACTTTAACTTTATTTTGTCAACATTTTGAACTTTTTCCCTGAGAAATCTGACGTTTTTCCCCCAGAATTTTGACTTTTTTTTTTTTCAAAATTTTGACACCACCCCCCCCTTAGAAATTGACATTTTTCCTGAGAATTTTGATGTTTTGTTTCAGAAGTCTCACGCAATTTTAACTTTATTTTGTCAACATTTTGACCAATTTCCCTCAGAAATCTGACGTTTTTCCCCCAGAATTTTGACTTTTTTTCTTTTCAAAATTTTGACACCACCCCCCCTTAGAAATTTTGACGTTTTTCCTGAGAATTTTGATTTTTTGTTTCAGAAGTCTCACGCAACTTTAACTTTATTTTGTCAACATTTTGAACTTTTTCCCTCAGAAATCTGACGTTTTTCCCCCAGAATTTTGACTTTTTTTTTCAAAATTTTGACACCACCCCCCCTTAGAAATTTTGACAGTTTTCCTGAGAATTTTGATTTTTTGTTTCAGAAGTCACACGCAATTTTAACTTTATTTTGTCAACATTTTGAACAATTTCCCTCAGAAATCTCACGTTGTTCCCCCAGAATTGGCCTCTTTTTTCTAGACTTTTTACTTTTTTTTTTTTTTTAAATTTTGACATTTTTCCTGAGAATTTTGATTTTTTGTTTCAGAAGTCTCACGCAATTTTAACTTTATTTTGTCAACATTTTGAACTTTTTCCCTCAGAAATCTGATGTTTTTCCCCCAGAATTTTGACTTTTTTCTTTTTCAAAATTTTGACACCACCCCCCCTTAGAAATTTTGACGTTTTTCCTGAGAATTTTGATTTTTTGTTTCAGAAGTCTCACGCAATTTTAACTTTATTTTCTCAACATTTTGAACTTTTACCCTCAGGAATCTCACGTTGTTCCCCCAGAATTGGCCTCTTTTTTCTAGAATTTTGACTTTTTTTTTTTTTCAAAATTTTGACACCACCCCCCCTTAGAAATTTTGACGTTTTTCCTGAGAATTTTGATGTTTTGTTTCAGAAGTCTCACGCAATTTTAACTTTATTTTCTCAACATTTTGAACTTTTTTCCTCAGGAATCTGACGTTTTTCCCCCAGAATTTTGACTTTTTTTTTTTTTCAAAATTTTGACACCACCCCCCCTTAGAAATTTTGTCGTTTTTCCTGAGAATTTTGATGTTTTGTTTCAGAAGTCTTACGCAATTTTAACTTTATTTTCTCAACATTTTGAACTTTTACCCTCAGGAATCTCACGTTGTTCCGTCAGAATTGGCCTCTTTTTTCTAGAATTTTGACTTTTTTTTTTTCAAAATTTTGACACCACCCCCCCCTTAGAAATTTGGTTGTTTTTCCTGTGAATTTTGATGTTTTGTTCTAGAAGTCTCACGCAATTTTAACTTTATTTTCTCAACATTTTGAACTTTTTCCCTCAGAAATCTGACGTTCTTCCCCAAGAATTTTGACTTTTTTTTTTTCAAAATTTTGACACCACCCCCCTTAGAAATTTTGACGTTTTTCCTGAGAATTTTGATGTTTTGTTTCAGAAGTCTCACGCAATTTTAACTTTATTTTCTCAACATTTTGACCAATTTCCCTCAGAAATCTGACGTTTTTCCCCCAGGATTTTGACTTTTTTTTTTCAAAATTTTGACACCACCCCCCCTTAGAAATTTTGACATTTTTCCTGAGAATTTTGATTTTTTGTTTCAGAAGTCTCATGCAATTTTAACTTTATTTTCTCAACATTTTGAACTTTTTCCCTCAGAAATCTGACGTTTTTCCCCCAGAATTTTGACTTTTTTTTTTCAAAATTTTGACACCACCCCCCCTTAGAAATTTTGACGTTTTTCCTGAGAATTTTGATTTTTTTGTTTCAGAAGTCTCACGCAATTTTAACTTTATTTTCTCAACATTTTGAACTTTTTCCCTCAGGAATCTCACGTTGTTCCCCCAGAATTGGCCTCTTTTTTCTAGAATTTTGACTTTTTTTTTTTTCAAAATTTTGACACCACCCCCCCTTAGAAATTTTGACATTTTTCCTGAGAATTTTGATTTTTTGTTTCAGAGCCTCACTCAATTTTAACTTTATTTTGTCAACATTTTGAACGATTTCCCTCAGAAATCTGACGTTTTTCCCCCAGAATTTTGACTTTTTTTTTCTCCAAATTTTGACACCACCCCCCCTTAGAAATTTTGACATTTTTCCTGAGAATTTTGATGTTTTGTTTCAGAAGTCTCACGCAATTTTAACTATTTTCTCAATATTATGAACTTTTTCCCTCAGGAATCTCACGTTGTTCCCCTAAAATTGGCCGCTTTTTTCTAGAATTTTGACTTTTTTTTTTTCAAAATTTTGACACCACCCCCCCTTAGAAATTTTGACGTTTTTCCTGAGAATTTTGATGTTGTGTTTCAGAAGTCTTACGCAATTTTAACTTTATTTTGTCAACATTTTGAACTTTTTCCCTCAGAAATCTGACGTTTTTCCCCAAGAATTTTAATTTTTTTTTTTCAAAATTTTGACACCACCCCCCCTAGAAATTTTGACGTTTTTCCTGAGAATTTTGATGTTTTGTTTCAGAAGTCTCACGCAATTTTAACTTTATTTTCTCAACATTTTGAACTTTTTCCCTCAGGAATGTGATGTTTTTCCCCCAGAATTTTGACTTTTTTTTTTTTCAAAATTTTGACACCACCCCCCCTTAGAAATTTTGACGTTTTTCCTGAGAATTTTGATGTTTTGTTTCAGAAGTCTCACGCAATTTTCACTTCATTTTGTCAACATTTTGAACTTTTTTCCTCAGAAATCTGATGTTTTCCCCCAGAATTTTGACTCTTTTTTTTTTCAAAATTTTGACACCACCCCCCCTTAGAAATTTTGACGTTTTTCCTGAGAATTTTGATGTTTTGTTTCAGAAGTCTCACGCAATTTTAACTTTATTTTCTCAACATTTTGAACTTTTTTCCTCAGGAATCTGACGTTTTTCCCCCAGAATTTTGACTTTTTTTTTTTTTTCAAAATTTTGACACCACCCCCCCTTAGAAATTTCGACATTTTTCCTGAGAATTTTGATTTTTTTGTTTCAGAAGTCTCACGCAATTTTAACTTTATTTTCTCAACATTTTGAACTTTTACCCCCAGGAATCTCACGTTGTTCCTCAGAATTGGCCTCTTTTTTCTAGAATTTTTACTTTTTTTTTTTTTTTTAATTTTGACACCACCCCCCTTAGAAATTTTGACATTTTTCCTGAGAATTTTGATTTTTTGTTTCAGAAGTCTCACGCAATTTTAACTTTATTTTGTCAACATTTTGAACTTTTTCCCTCAGAAATCTGATGTTTTTCCC
>JALLKU010000174.1:0-61295 GCA_023373845.1 Nibea coibor | reverse complement strand
ATATTCTACTTATTTCAGCTAAATTTACACTTTATTATACTATTCTACATATTTCACACTTTCTTATGCTATTCTAATTACTTCAGCTAATTTCACACTTTCTTATACTATTCCAACATTTTCTACAATTCTACCTTTTCATACAAATTTCTACAGTATTACACAACATTGTACCACTTCATACTATTCTACTGTTTTCAGCTCATTTCACATTTTTTAGATATGCATTGTTTGGCCTTTTCAAGCTTTATTGTATACAGACAGCGAAAGAGTGACAGGTATGTGGGAACGCCGTGCGACGACGGGCGGCAAAGGGCCCCCACACCGTATTTCCGCAGGAAATGCAGTTTTCTAGTTGGTGTGGGGGCCCAGAGGGCGCCCACACTATTGTTATCCTAATCTTTATTATTATTGGTGTGGGGGCCCAAAAACGTAGGAAAATTTGTCAGCGTCGCATAGATACCACTGCTGAAGCTGTGAGTATTATAGTTTTGGCCTGACACACAGAGATTCCCCACCCACACCCCTCCACACCTCCATAGACGGCAATGTTGATTTGAGAGGAGAAATTACCAGAAGCAGCAGGGAGCATCTGCTCTTTACCTGACGACCCAGACCAGAGTTTTTAACATTTCGCTCTCAAACTGGGCACAGAGCTGGTCGAGAAGTAGCCGCCGATCACAAATATTTCGGCTTTTGGATACGACACACCGTTTGGCATTTAATGCCGTTTGTTCGCGGGTCTTAATTTGGTTCCTCTCTCCCTCTCTGGGTATTTCCAACTGCCGATTTTAACAGGTGCTCCTAACTGCTCTGCTGATTAGGGCACAGCAGTTGGTCCTGGTTGCTTGGCAACCTTAAGCCTGCCTGAGGGAGGAGAGGGGGGAGGGGCTATTTTCACTGTTGTTGATGTATCAAATGCTATATGTTTAATGTCGGCCATTTTATGCTTCTCTCTCACAGACACAGACAGTAACACACACACACACACACACACACACACACGTCTAACTACTTACTACTAGTTGTTTCAGCTAATTTCACACTTTATTCTACTATTCTACTTTTTCATCTAATTTCACACTTTATTCTACTAGTCTACTCATTTCAGCTAATTTTTCACTTTATTACACTATTCTACATATTTCACACTTTGTTACTATTCTAATTACTTCAGCCAATTTCACACTTTCTTATACTATTCTACTTATTTCCGCTAATTTCACACTTTATTCTACTATTCTACTTTTTCATCTAATTTCACACTTTATTCTACTATTCTACTTTTTCATCTAATTTCACATTTATTCTACTTTTTCATCTAATTTCACACATTATTCTACTATTCTACTTTTTTCAGCTAATTTCACACTTTATTCTACTATTCTACTTTTTCATCTAATTTCACACAATATTCTACTATTCTACTTTTTTCAGCTAATTTCACACTTTATGGTACTATTCTACTTATTTCAGCTAATTTCACACATTATTATGCTATTCTACTTATTTCAGCTAATTTCACACTTTATTATGCTATTCTACTTTTTTCAGCTAATTTCATAAATTATTATGCTATTCTACTTTTTTCAGCTAATTTCACATTTTTATTATACTATTCTGCCTTTTTAAGCTAATTGGCTTTCTTATACTATTCTAATACAATTCTACCTTTTCATACAAATTCCTAAAGAAAT
This sequence comes from Nibea coibor, assembly GCA_023373845.1. Lineage (NCBI taxonomy): Eukaryota > Metazoa > Chordata > Actinopteri > Sciaenidae > Nibea > Nibea coibor. The sequence goes on along the minus strand of JALLKU010000174.1, from coordinate 59,598 downwards.
TCACAGCATTGTACCACTTCATACTGTTCTATTCATAGACACACATACCTGGCAACTTCCTAAACTTCTACCCTTACATACAAATTTCTATAGTATTACACAACATTGTACCACTTCATGCTATTCTACTGTTTTCAGCTCATTTCACATTGTTTATATATGTATTATTTGGCCTTTTCAAGGTTTATTGTGTAGAGTGGCAGGAATGTGGGGAGAGAGAGGTGGGGGAACGCCGTGCGACGACGGGCGGCAGAGGGCCCCCACACCGTATTTCCGCAGGAAATGCAGTTTTCTAGTTATTTTTCTTCTTCCGTACGTTTTTCGGTACCACAAGGATCCTACAAATTTTGTACTACAAAAACAAAACTTATATCACTAGATTCAGCTCATTCAGCACATGCTGGCTTATCAAAAAACTTTTTTCTAATATTAATATTTTACAAATTATTCAACTATTTCTACAAATATTTTCCCATTTGAAATACATTGTACAAACTTCTACAAACTTCTACAAACATTCTACATTTTAAACTACTTCTACTACTACTACAAACTTCAAACTTCAAATTGTACACAAGATCTTAAACTATTAAACTCGTATTTAACTTTTTTAAAAATCTTTTACCGTTTTTAAACTATGAAGGCTCAAAGGTGAGAAGGGTTTTGATCAAAATTCAGGGTTTATAATGGGTGTGTATGGCGTGGAATGTTTTGGGCCACAGTGGATGACATCATCAGCTAGAGTGTGGAGGAGAGAAAAAAATCAGTCAAAAAATAAAACGTAAACTGCTCCTGTGGCCACAAATTTCACACTACAGACACGATTTATACATAAAAACGTAGGAAAATTTGTCAGCGTCGCATAGATACCACTGCTGAAGCTGTGAGTATTATAGTTTTGGCCTGACACACAGAGATTCCCCACCCACACCCCTCCACACCTCCATAGGCGGCAATGTTAATTTGAGAGGAGAAATTACCAGAAGCAGCAGGGAGCATCTGCTCTTTACCTGACGACCCAGACCAGAGTTTTTAACATTTCGCTCTCAAACTGGGCACGGAACTGGTCGAGAAGTAGCCGCCGATCACGAATATTTCGGCTTTTGGATACGACACACCGTTTGGCATATTTCGCCACGTCTTCGCAGCCCTTCATTTGCTTTCTCTCTCCCTCTCTCTGGGTATTTCCAACTGAAATTATACCAGGTGCATTAACTGCTCTGCTGATTAGGGCCCAGCAGTTGGGCCTGGTTGCTTGGCAACCTTAAGCCTGCCTGAGGGAGGAGACTTTTTTTTTTTTCAAAATTTTGACACCACCCCCCTTAGAAATTTTGTCGTTTTTCCTGAGAATTTTGATTTTTTGTTTCAGAAGTCTCACGCAATTTAAACTTTATTTTCTCAACATTTTGAACAATTTCCCTCAGGAATCTGATGTTTTTCCCTCAGAATTTTGACCTTTTTTTTTCAATATTTTGACACTTAGAAATTTTGTCGTTTTCCCTGAGAATTTTGATGTTTTGTTTCAGAAGTCTCACGCAATTTTAACTTTATTTTCTCAACATTTTGAACAATTTCCCTCAGAAATCTGACGTTTTTCCCCCAGAATTTTGACTTTTTTGACTTTTTTGACTTTTGACTTATGTTTCAATTTTGACCTTTTTTTTTCTTCAAAATTTTGACACCACCCCCCTTTAGAAATTTTGACGTTTTTCCTGAGAATTTTGATGTTTTGTTTCAGAAGTCTCACGCAATTTTAACTTTATTTTCTCAACATTTTGAACAATTTCCCTCAGGAATCTCAAGTTTTCCCCACAGAATTGGCCTCTTTTTTCTAGAATTTTGACTTTTTTTTTTTCAAAATTTTGACACCACCCCCCTTAGAAATTTTGTCGTTTTTCCTGAGAATTTTGATTTTTTGTTTCAGAAGTCTCACGCAATTTTAACTTTATTTTGTCAACATTTTGAACGATTTCCCTCAGAAATCTGACGTTTTTCCCCCAGAATTTTGACTTTTTTTTTTTCAAAATTTTGACACCACCCCCCTTAGAAATTTTGTCGTTTTTCCTGAGAATTTTGATTTTTTGTTTCAGAAGTCTCACGCAATTTTAACTTTATTTTGTCAACATTTTGAACGATTTCCCTCAGAAATCTGACGTTTTTCCCCCAGAATTTTGACTTTTTTTTTTTCAAAATTTTGACACCACTCCCCTTAGAAATTGGCGTTTTTCCTGAGAATTTAGATTTTTTGTTTCAGAAGTCTCACGCAATTTTAACTTTATTTTCTCAACATTTTGAACTTTTTCCCTCAGGAATCTCAAGTTTTTCCCCCAGAATTGGCCTCTTTTTTCTAGAATTTTGACTTTTTTTTTTTTCAAAATTTTGACACCACCCCCCCTTAGAAATTTTGACATTTTTCCTGAGAATTTTGATTTTTTGTTTCAGAAGTCTCACGCAATTTAAACTTTATTTTCTCAACATTTTGAACAATTTCCCTCAGAAATCTGACGTTTTCCCCCCCAGAATTTGCCTCTTTTTTCCAAATGAAGTGCTTATGACAACTTACCAACTTTCCAGCCTTGTGATGAAGGTGTTGGTACTGCACTTGAGGTCGATCTGGTGGTGGCAGGGATGTTGGCAGCGCAGGAGCCTCTGGAAACGGTGTCTCTGACAGCACTTTCAGGTGAGCCGTTACTTTTGGCATTACTGTTGCCCTGTAGTTGGCCCTTTTCTCCTTTGCAGTGAAGGTCGAGATGGACTTGGAGTTCAAGTTGGGCAGAGGAATGGTGAGACCGCCAGGGATGGGGTCCTCTCGGATTCAGTCTGGCTCATGAGCACATCTTGCAGAGCAGGACGATCCTCCTCCTCCAGATGCTATCGATAGGATCCCCCTCTGACTCTGAAGACACGCCAAGTCATTCATCTGCCATCTCCTCAACTTCACCTTGCTCCTCAGCCGACTCCTCCTCCTCACGTGACTGCTCTTCCTCAACTGCAAATATGTAATTGTATGGATCACAAAAGTGTCTGTGTAGTTACAACAACCACCTGTGGATTCATTCAATAATATCCAGGGTTTCTTTGCTTCATGCTTTTAACAGTTAACTTTATACCATCTTCATCATCATTCCCAGAATATGCATGAAAAACTATGGATTAATAAGGATAACGTTGCTTCATGTGTTCTAATACTGTTTAAGTGTGTGATTAAGTACTGTACCTTTCTGCACATAGTAGTCCCTAGCAGTGAAGCTGGTGGATTGGCACATGGCATACTCCACAACAAGGAGCTCCTCCTCCCTCAGCCTGCTGATTGATGCTCTGGATCTGCTGCGCGTCCATGCACGATGTCAACTGTCAACCTGACAACCAGCAATTAATTATAGTGTATGATGTGTTACATGGACTGTGTCTGCAATAAAGCTTTATATATATATATATATATATATATATATATATATATATATATATATATATATAAACACTGTCTCCAGTTTCAGCCAATTATAGACCGATATCAAACCTTCCATTTCTTTCTAAGTTACTTGAGAAAGCTGTAGCTAATCTGCTGTGTGAATTTCTTCATAAGAACAGTTTATTCAAGGATTTTCAGTCAGGATTTGATCCACGTCGGCGGTAATGACTCCCGGTTACGCCAATCGGAGGTCACTAAAATTAATGTTTCATCGGTGTGTGAATACGCCAAGACGATGTCGGACTCTGTAGTTTTCTCTGGACCCCTGCCCAATGTGACCAGCGATGACATGTATAGCCGCATGTCGTCATTTCACCGCTGGTTGTCAAGGTGGTGTCCAGCAAACGATGTGGGCTTCATTGACAATTGGACACCTTTCTGGGGAAAACCTGGTCTGATTAGGAGAGACGGCATCCATCCCACTTTGGATGGAGCAGCTCTCATATCTAGAAACATGGACCAATTTATTAAACGACCGAAACCGTGACAACCCAGAGTTGAGACCAGGAAGCAGAGCTGCAGTCTTACACGCTTCTCTGCGCCTCCACTAGAGCAGTTGCCCACCCAGTACTTTAGTATAGAGACTGTGTCTGTCCCCCGTCCACCTACATTGTTTAAAGATAAAAGAAACAGAAGAGGAGTTCATCATAAAAACTTAATAAAAATTAAATCAACATCTCCACCAGTACAAAACAAGAGCATTAAATGAGGACTCTTGAATATCAGGTCCTTGTCTTCTAAAGCTCTTTTAGTCAATGAATTAATATCTGATTATGATATTGATTTATTTTGTCTCACTGAAACCTGGCTGCAGGAGGGTGAATATGTTAGCTTAAATGAATCCACTCCTCCCAGTCATTGTAACACTCATATTCCTCGAAGTAATGGTCGAGGTGGCGGAGTTGGAGCCATATTTGACTCAAGTCTATTAATAAATCCTAAACCTAAACTAAATTCTAATTCATTTGAAAGTCTTGTTCTTAACCTCACTCACCCAACATGGAAAACAGTACAGCCAATCCTATTTGTTATAATATATCGCGCTCCTGGCCCTTACTCTGAATTTTTATCTGAATTTGCAGAATTTGCATCAGGCTTGATCCTTAAAACAGATAAAGTAATCATTGTAGGTGACTTTAATATTCATGTGGACAACCACAATGATAGCCTTAGTACTGCATTTATCTCTTTATTAGATTCAATTGGCTTCTGTCAGATTGTAAATAAACCGACTCATCGTCTGAACCACACCCTTGATCTCGTTCTCTCATATGGCATTGAACTTGATCATCTTATAGTCTATCCACAGAATCCTCTTCTCTCTGACCATTTTTTAATAACCTTCGAGTTCATATTACTGGACTATAAGCCTTTTTGTAGCAAGTCTTACAGCAGATGTTTATCTGACAGTGCTGTTGCAAAATTCAAGGAAGTGATTCCTTCAGTACTGCCATGTCTCAATGTAGCAGAGGACTTGTCTGCTCCCATGAGCCCCTCACAAATAGATCATATTGTTGAGAGCACTACAGGCTCATTACAGACAGCACTTGACTCTATTGCACCTCTGAAAAAGAAGAATATTAAACAGAGGAGGTTAGCTCCATGGTATAGCCAGCAGACTCGCAAATTAAAGCAAGTGGCACGTAATTCTGAACGCAAATGGCGTGCCACTAAACTGGAAGAATCTCGCTTAGTCTGGCAAGATAATCTTAAAACCTACAGGAAGGCTCTCCGTAATGCCAGAACAGCTTATTACTCTTCTTTAATAGAGGAAAACAAGAACAACCCCAGGTTTCTCTTCAGCACTGTAGCCAGGCTAACAGAGAACCACAGCTCTATTGACCCATCTACTCCTCTGGGTCTAACTAGTAATGACTTCATGAGCTTCTTTAATGATAAAATTAGGACCATTAGAGACAAAATACATCATGCCTTGCCTTCGACAGGCACTGATCTGCATTCTGATACAGCAAGTTTGGAAACAGCTGCAAAACCTGATACATATTTAGACAGCTTCTCTCCCATTGACCTTCATCAAATAACTTCAATAATTTCTTCATCTAAGTCGTCAACCTGTCTCCTAGACCCCATCCCAACCAGGCTGCTCAAGGACATTTTACCTCTAGTTAGCCCTTCTTTACTGGATATGATTAACCTGTCTTTATTATCAGGATATGTACCACAGTCCTTTAAAGTAGCTGTAATTAAACCTCTTCTTAAAAAGCCCACTCTAGATCCAGAGGTTTTGGCTAACTATAGACCGATATCAAACCTTCCCTTTCTTTCTAAGTTACTCGAGAAGGCTGTAGCTAATCAGCTGTGTGAATTTCTTCACAAGAACAGTTTATTTGAGGATTTTCAGTCAGGATTTAGAGTCCATCATAGCACAGAGACCGCACTAGTCAAAGTCACAAACGATCTCCTAATGGCATCAGACAAAGGACTCATCTCTGTACTCGTCCTGTTAGATCTTAGTGCTGCATTTGACACCATAGACCATCAAATTCTTTTACAGAGACTGGAACATCAACTTGGCATCAAAGGAACTGCCCTGAGCTGGTTTAAGTCGTATTTCTTAGATCAATCTCAGTTTGTTCACGTCAATAATGAATCCCCCATGCATACCAAAGTCTGTCCCACAAGGGTCTGTACTGGGACCACTTCTATTCAGTCTATATTTCTATTTCCATTGTTATGCTGATGACAGCCAATTATATTTATCGATTAAGCCTGATGAAACCAATCGGTTTACTAAACTCCAAGCATGCCTTAGGGATATAAAAAAGTAGGATGACCTACAATTTTCTGATGTTGAACTCAGATAAAACTGAAGTTCTTGTAATTGGACCCAAAGACCTCAGAAACTCTCTTTCCGGAGACCTGGCTACCTTAGACGGGAGCACCCTGGCCTCCAGCTCCACCATAAAGAATCTTATTTTTTGATCAGGATTTGTCCTTTAATGTCCATATAAAACAAATTTCATGGACTGCATTCTTCAACTTATGCAACATTGCCAAAATCAGACGCATCGTGCCCCAAGCGGATGCAGAAAAAACTAGTCTATGCATTTGTTACTTCTAGGCTGGACTACTGTAACTCTTTGCGAGCTATATATGCAAATTGTCTGTTAACAATTGGGAATGGTTCAGACAGCCCATTTTTAGAAAAAATGTAAAAGAACCAACCGTTAGAGCTCCTCAGGGAGCCTTTTTCTCTGTAACTTTTTTGGTGTGTTGCACTGCGAAACGCTGCTCTTGTACAAGAACAATAAATTCAACTTAAACTTTGATGCTTTGAATCCGGTCCTCCTTATTCAAGGATTTTCTTTAAAAAATTCCTGTGACATTTGGCATCCAACGTAGAGTTCGATATCTGTTCTCCTCTGGAAGTGACGGCACTGGAAAAAACTTGCCGGTACATTGACTAAAAAAAAAAAAAAAAAAACGCCACAAGGTTCTTAAAACCCTGTTTTGGCGTAGACCAGGACCAGCTGAGAGAGAAGGCAGTGACGGGGTCAACCACACAGAAAAAGGCCAAAAACCTCAGTTCAGTTGGGAAGTTAGGAGAGACCCAGGGTGCCTCAGTCAGGGACTTGGAGGGTAATGTCTTTGGAACGAAAATTGAAAAAATTTATCCTTCAGGCCTGAGTAAACAAACAGACGTAGGAGAAGTCAGGGAGATGCCAAATGTATGGAAACATTAAATCCTGATAATGTTAAATATCTAAAAAGATGGCAGGAGAAGTATGATTTTGTAGGAAGATTAGATGTAAAAGAATGTGAGGAGTTAGTGAAAACTATTAGTGAAAAGGAGAAATTGAAAGGTAAGTCAAGAAAAGATGGACTGTTACAGGCCAAGTTGTGGGTGATAGAAGCCAGAGCCAGACAAGCTGGTATTCAGAGAAAGAAAATAGGAGGAGCAGAGAAAATTGAGTAAACAGAAAGATGCTCAACAGAGCAGCGAAAACCAAACTAACATATATCCTGTCTTGTTTTCTGCCCGAGACCGTCAGGGTGATGACGAGTACGTGCCATATGAGCTCTGTCTGGATCCTCCGCCTTATCCCATGCCTCAGGCTCGTCCCCCTCCTCCCCACCAACTGTTCCACTGCCTCCCGTCCGCTTACCACACAACCCCTTCCCAAAGGTTAACGCCATGCCACGAAAGGGATGGCCCCCCCGTTGGCAATCTCCTCTAAAGACACGAAGCGGTACAGTATACGGACACACTGCACATGCAAATAAGACACAAAGTTGTGAGGGAGGAATAAGTTTAGATGGTGATGAAAATAATACAACTCTCATCGCACCCATGATTGAGTTACCAAAACCTATGGCAGGCATAACTGTCAATGGAGTAGTGCAGCCACTCACAGTGAGCGTATTTAGAGCAACAGACCAGGATGCCAGAGACGCAACAAAAACCATAATTCGTCCCCAAGAGGATGGTGAAGCTTTTAGTCAAGAAATGAATCAACTCTTCAAAAGCTTCGGTTTAAATACAATAGAAGTAGAAAGGGCAGTTAGAACAATAGCGCCAAAAGTGTGGTGTCAAATAAGGGGAAATTGGGACCCACTTATGAATCAAGAGCCAATTCTATTTGGTCATGCAAATTATGCTGCTCAGGTAGACCCACTACTGGCAAGAGTGGTTGCGCACTACAGAGGACAGGCAAATTACTCAAGAGTGTCGGAATGCAAACAGGGACATGCAGAGCCGGTGCCACTTTTTGTTGAAAAAATGAAAAAGGTGTTCCGCATAAACAGTGGAATACCTGTAAATAATGCTGATGACAGCCCATACAGCATGCAGTTAAAGAACGCACTCATGATTGGATTCAGACCAGAAATCAGTCAGTTCACACCCGAACAGTTACATTGCACAATGTACTTTCGACACGAGCACGGATCAGACAATGAATATCATGACAAATTCTTTAAAAAGCCCAGTTGTAAAGTAACTCTTACTGACCTATATTGGGACAAAAAAGGAAATTGTGCTTGTGCAGTGAGCCTCCAGAAACCAGAAATTAAATTGTTTAGGGGGGGACTCACACCACACATTTCATGTTCAAAAATGATTAATTCACAGTGGAAGGATTTTGGTGAGTTTATCTCAAAAATAAAAAGATCAAACTGTGAATGGAACGAACTGGGGGGAAAAGTGCTATTTGCACCTAAATTGAATGTGTATTGTACCCATTTGAACTGGGTCACAAAGCAGTCAAGGCTGTACACCTTAGTGGAGAAACTAGCCTGGACTCAATCACCAATTGATACACTTTAACTGCTGAAGAAGAGTTAGAATTAACCAATATACCTCAAGAGTTGTGGTCCAAGGGGTCAGCTAATGTAGGACTCATTAAGGGGGTAGAACCAGTTAAAATAACTCCAAAAAGCTCTTATAGGCCGTATCAGAGACAGTATCGACTTAAACCAGAAGCTGAAGAGGGAATAGCACCAATAACACAGGATTTACTAAGTGCAGGAGTTATTAGAGAGTGTGCAAATGCAGCATGCAATAGTCCTTTGTTTCCTGTAAAGAAGGCCGCCCCATCAACAGATTGGAGGATGGTACAGGATTTGCAAGCAGTAAACAAAGCAGTAATATCACATGCTCCCCTTGTACCAGACCCACACACTCTAAATTAAGCTAAGCTAAGATTGTGGTGTTCTGAGTAATGCATATGGACTTTTGAAGGGAACATGATAAAAGCACACACATAGACACATTAAGACACACACAGACACATTAAGGCACACACATAGATATGCAAAATGCACAATCACTCAGCCACACAGTCAGGACAGTATTGAATGTTTCTCTGCCACCAGATAACATTCAGCCAGTCTGTTTTCAGGTCAGCCTGACCAAGATTAGGGAGTCGTACACACACGCACACACCATGCAGGCTCATGGGAAACACATAGACAATACTACGTTCATGTGACGCTCAGAACACGGACATATGATTGTAAGAAAGTACAGGACGGTTGGGTCCAGATCTGGTGATTTGACTATGTAACAGTGATATAAGAATGATGCAGGAATGGTTATAAAAGGTTGTGAAGATGTAAAGTAAAATTACGTTCGGATTCGCAAGCAGCTGTCTCTGTGTTGTTATTTCATTACGTTTTGGAAGTTTTCTCCACAACATAATTGGCGACGAGGATGGGATTGGAAGAGAAGAACTGATCGGCTGGCTGCATCTTGGACTGGGCGACACTGTAAAAACGGCCGTCATAAAAAGGTAAGATATTTCTTGCCACTTTAATTGCAGTCTCACCCAGACCTAAGTGCAGTAAGTTGCATCAAACATTCTTTCCAAAAAAGAAATTCCAAAGTTAGATGTTGGATGTACAGCTGCTGATCCGAGCCCACTCATGCAAAAGCTGCCCCGTAGGAGTAGGAGTTAAGAGAGAGTAAAAGGGGGTTGCCTTTGTGTGTTTCACTAATTCAAGACTTAAGTCAAATATTGTGAATTGGACCTAAGTAAATAAAAAATTGGAGTGTCATGCTGAAGTTTTGAGGCTGCTTTGTGTTTTGGCCTGTGTTAACCTGTATTCGGGGGATCCTAAGAGGGGATCCTACAGAAACTGAACTACAGGGTTGAGCCTAAGGTTAGGCTTTGTGTGATGTTCTGTGTTAACCTGTGTTCGGGGGATCCTAAGAGGGGATCCTACAGAAACTGAACTACAGGGTTGAGCCTAAGGTTAGGCTTTGTATGATGTTCTGTGTTAACCTGTGTTCGGGGGATCCTAAGAGGGGATCCTACAGAAACTGAACTACAGGGTTGAGCCTAAGGTTAGGCTTTGTGTGTTGTTCTGTGTTAACCTGTGTTCGGGGGATCTTAAGAGGGGATCCTACAGAAACTGAACTACAGAATTTGAGTCTAAGGTTAGACCTTGTGTTGTGTTAATCTGTGTTCGGGGGATCCTAAGAGGGGATCCCATAGAAACTGAATTACAGAAGAGAACCTAAGGTTAGGTTTTGTGTGTTACATTTTGTCTTTGCATTGGGTTGATGGGTGTTTGATATTATTTAAATTGGCTGTGTGTACAGGAAGAATAAATTTAGTAACTCCTGTAAAAATGAAATAAATAAAATAAAATACTAATATGAAAGTTTCTTTTTAGAAATTAAAAATATACATTGAGTATACAGTGTGCATGGGCGTCAAGTGTGTATGTTGGTTCAATTCATTTCAATTCAATAAACTTTATTTGTCCCCGAGGGGCAATTAATTAAAGTTAATTAATTAAATGTAATTAATTAAATTAATTAATTTCTTTGAGAACAGAAAGATTCAAAGCTGTGTGTGTGAGTGAGCGGCCGCTGAGAGTGATTCAGAGGGAGTAACCGCTGAAAGTGATTGAGAGCTGTAAGACTGAGTAAAAAGTTAAGTTTAAATTTAAGTGTATTGAAGGTATCTAAATGCAAATTTAAACTTAATTAAAATAAAAAGGTGACGTGACCTCTGGCACAGGATAAATTTAAGATTTAAAGGATCTGAGTTTCGTCAGTTCAAAATATTCTATGAGTTGAAGCTTTATGGTTGAAATTTGCTGTCATTACTATCATTGATTTTCTGTTTGGCATGGTTTTATATGTATTTTTGTCAAAATAAGTTAACATATTGAGTACCTTCTCGCTGATTCTTCTTCTGGTTCTGAGTTATGCTTATTTTGTTCTTTTTGTCATTGCATTGTTTAGTCTAGTAAAAGACTCTCTGTGCCTTATTGAAGAACAGAGAGGACAGGGAGAGAGAGACTGGTCGACTGATAGAGGCTGTATGTTGTGAGATTGAATTTGTTTATCAAGCTGCAGAGAGCAGCATTGCGTGATGTCATTCCCCCTCCCTTCGTACTCCTAGTCTGCAGTAATTTTTTTTCTTTCTTTCTTTCTCTCCCCTTACCATAGAGCTGGAGTTAATGTTGAATGTTTTTCTTTTGTGTTTAAATAATTTTGAGTTTTGGTAAAGTGAATTTTTGATGAAGTTGTGATTTGTAAGCGTGGTTGTTATTGTCCGGTTGAACTTTGTTGCCTACAGATGCTGTGTTCTTAAGGTAACAAATTTATTGGAGTCTGCTGCCATAGTCTAAGAAATTATAGTGAAGCTGCATCTATTTTCTAACAGGTTTTCTTGTTTCCGAAAACATTTAATAAACACATTACAACCAAAATTAGCAGTCATAATAAAGAATAAAATAGAGGTTTACTTCAAGGCCGTGTATATTGTTTCTGATTGGAATCTCAACCTTAACTTCAACCTCAAATAAGTTCTAAACTACGATTAATTGATAAGTCTTAACTTTTATCACAAAATGAGTCTCAGTCCAGTGATGATTCTGGGTGTTAAACACCCAGCATGTAGAAAAGAGAAAAACGCACTAAAGGTTTGGACTCCTGCTGGCCAGAAGGAGGTACATTTGATGTGAGTGTGTGTGAAGCTATGGAACTTCGAATTAAAGACTACAAATCAAAAGACAAAAGTAAGAAACGACAACAGAAACGAGAAAGAGAATTAGGGATAGTCAAACTGTTTAAAGATGAAGGAAACCAATACAGGAAAAAGCTGAGGGAAAGTTGCGTCGCCCTTAGGAAAAACAGTCAAACACAGCGGATAAAACCAATGATAAATCAAAGTATGCGATAAAAGAAACCGGGATTTATCCCATGATTTCCGGAACAGTTGATATTTCTGGAACAGTTGAAATAGATGAGGCCCTAGAGGCCGGCCGTATGCCCATTCCCAAATCCTGCAGCACCCTTAAGAAGAATGTGAACTTTATAAAATCGCAAGCGCTTGATTGTTATGCGGAGAGAAACCAGCCATGCAAAGAAGGAGGAGAGTCCTACTGGCTGGATTTAGGTCAGGCAGAAGCAGGGAGAGAAAGGGAGCGAACTAGGATTCAGGAGTTAGAGGAAGAAATAGACAGGAATTATAATTCCTGTTTGGGGGGAGGATCAGGTGAGACAGAGGCGCATGAGTTAGGTGAAAGACTAGTGTTTGAGGAACAGACAGGTCTGTCGAGGGAGAGACAGGAAGTAGAACAGAGGGAAGTACTGGGAGGGAAGCTAACCTTTGCAGCTAAGGCTAAGGAAAGGGATGCTGTAAGGCCAAACATAGAGAGAAGCAATTGTGACAGTAAACTTAGAACTGCTATAAAACCACCAGAAAGATACACTGACCCAGGCCAATATCCAATCTTAGTTAAGGGGAAGCAGAGCCGATACATTCCATGGTAAACTCTTGACTTTGAGGGGCTGACCTCTAGACTTCCTGATATGCACGATGGAGCCAGTAAGTGGATTAAAGTTTTTGAAGAAGAGACTATGGGCAAAATACTCGCCATCGGGGACATTAAAGCAGTGTGGGCACGCTCAATGGGAATACCTGCTATGGAAAATATTTTGCGTTTAAATGGAAATGCATGGATGATGGACCCTAACTCGGATGGGACAGAGTTTAATCCATATAGAACTGCCCTTTGGGCATCTTTGCGAAAAGAGTATCCTGTTAAGGTTGACCCTAAATCATTAAAGGGTGAGCCACTGACAGACACTGAGAACCCAGCCGCTTACATTAAATCAAATCAAATCAAATCAAATTTTATTTGTATAGCCCAAAGTCACAAAACACATTTTGCCTCAGAGGGCTTTACAATCTGTATAGGGAGTGACACCCTCTGTCCTTAGACCCTCGGTTCGAGTGAGGAAAAACTTGCCCACAAAAAACCCTTTTAACAGGGGAAAAAAAAAATGTGGAAGAAACCTCAGGAAGAGCCACAGAGGAGGGATCCTGTTATAAAAATTAAGATTGTACTATTATTCAGATGCTTCAACTTTTACGATGTTCATGTGTTCCCATTTATTACATGTCGTAAAGAACACTTCCTTTTGATGATACTCACAAGACAGGGCAAGGTAAAATTTAGGAATAAAGGTTAGATACAGATAAGAGGGGTGACAATTAGACTAGGGGGCATATAGAAGAACAATAGTCTTTGAAGTAAATATGCAAATTGTCGGTTAACAATTGGCAGGGGATGAGACAGCCCAGATTTTGGGAAAATGTATAAGAAGCAATTGTCAGAGCTCCTCAGGGAGCCTTTTTCTCTGTAACTCATTTAGTGTGTTGCACTGCGAAACGCTCCTCTTGTACAAGATTAATAAATTCAACTTAAACTTTTGATGCTTGGAATCCGGTCCTCCTTATTCAAGGGTTTTCTTAACAAATTCCCGTAACATTTGGCACCCAACGTGGGGCCCGATACCTGTTCTCCTCTGGAAGTGACGGCACTGGAAACTCTGCAGGTATATATATTAAAAAAATCGCCGCAAGGTTCTTAAAACTTTGTTTTGGCGTAGACCAGGACTAGCTGAGAGAGGAGGCAGTGACGGGGACAACCACACAAAACAGGAGACGGATCCACAGGATTGGGAAAACAAAAGGGTAAGTTGAATTTTGATTGGCCAGGAACCTCAGTTCAGTTGGGAACTTAGAGCGGAGACCCAGGGTGCCTCAGTCAGTGACTTGGAGGGTAATGTCTTTGGAACGACAATTGGAAAAACTTAATCCCTCAGGCCTGAGTAAACAAAAAAGACGTCGGAGAAGTCGGGGACTTCGTCAGTATAGTGTTACTAGTAAGCCAGGTACTTAAAGGTAATACTGGGGGTAAATAAATAAAAGGTATTCTTTAGAGTTTTTATATAAATAATAAGTATAAATACCTGAAAGTAGAAATAAACTAAAAGAGAAAAGAAAAATGGGTAATTGTTGGAGTCGTAAAATAGAACGATATAGTGGAGATGCCAAACGTATGGAAACATTAAATCCTGATAATGTTAAATATCTAAAAAGATGGCAGGAGAAGTATGATTTTGTAGGAAGATTAGATGTAAAAGAATGTGAGGAATTAGTGAAAGCTATTAGTGAGAAGGAGAAAAGGAAAGGTAAGTCAAGAAAAGATGGACTGTTACAGGCCAAGTTGTGGCTGATAGAAGCTAAGGCTAGACAAGCTGGTATTCAGAGAAAGAAGATAGAAGGAGCAGAGAAGGCTGAGAAAAGAGAGGAAAATGTAAGTAAACAGGAAGAAGCTCAACAGAGCAACGAGAAACAAACTAACATATATCCTGTCTTGTTTTCTGCCCGAGACCCTCAGGGTGATAATGAGTATGTGCCATATGGGCTCCGTCCGGATCCTCCGCCTTATCCCGTGCCTCAACCTCCTCCTCCCGCACCACCAACTGCTCCGCCGCCTCCCGTCCGCTCGCCCCATAACCCCTTCCTGGGGGTTAATGTTACTCCACGAAAAGGAGCGACGGCCCCCCGTTGGCAGTCTCCTCCAAGGACACGAAGCGGTACAGTATACGAACGCACTACACATGAAAATACGAGACAAAGTTGTGAGAAAGGAAAAAAAAATAGAAGACGATGAAGATAATACAACTCTCATCGCACCCATGATTGAGTTACCAAACCCTAGAGCAGGCATAAATGTGAATGGAGCAGTGCAGCCACTCACAGTGAGCGTATTTAGAGCATGGACAGACCAGGACGTCCGAGACGCAACAAAAACCATAACTCATCCCGAAGAGGATGGTGAAGCTTTTACTGAAGAAATGAATCAACTCTTCAGAAGCTTCGGTTTGAATGCGATAGAAGTAGAAAGGGCAGTTAGAACAATAGTGCCAAAAGTGTGGTGTCAAATAAGGGGAAATTGGGACCCCCTTATCAATCAAGAGCCAATTCCATTTGGTCATGCAAATTATGCTGCTCAGGTAGACCCACTACTGGCAAGGGTGGTTGCGCACTACAGAGGACAGGCAAATTACTCAAGAGTGTCGGAATGCAAACAGGGACCACTTTTTGTTGAAAAAATGAAAAAGGTGTTCCACATTAACAGTGGAATACCTGTAAATAATGCTGATGACAGCCCATACAGCATGCAGTTAAAGAACGCACTCATGATTGGATTCAGACCAGAAATCAGGCAGTTCATACAGAAACATCTGATTGCTTGGAAAAATGATGGCTTGCAGAGAACCATTGATTATGCAATTCATGCAGAAGAAACAATTGAAGCAAAAAAGAAAAAGAATGTAAATGCATTTTTGTTAAGATGATAACACTGTTGAACTTTTTTTTCCGAGATAACCAAGGAAGGGGGAGAGGACGTGGAGGTGGTGAGAACAGAAGATTGGACGATGATGTGTGTTACAATTGTGGGAGATTTGGACACTACGCGAGAGACTGCAGAGCTCCAAAGAGGAGAGGGAGGAGGGGAGGATGGAGAGCGGGAGGAGGCGAAGGAGCGGAGCCCTGGCAGGACAGGAGGGAAAAAGATCGCACCGCATGACTAACTCCAGAAGCAGGTTATGCAGACACACGCATGCACACACATGTACAGATAGATGACATTACAGAAATGAGTACACCAACATATGATGAGGCAGAGGTCGATGAGATCCTATCGTTACAGACAGCTGAAATTTTATTATCACAGGAAGGAACTAAACCATGGATAAAACTAGAAGTGGAAGGCAAAATAATAACTTTCTTGTGTGATACTGGAGCTTGTAGAACAGTTGTGCGATGTAACGAAAAAGGAACAAATTTTCCTTTGCAGTTAAACAGCGGTTTGAGAGTTAGGTCGGCCACAGGGCATGTAACTATTGAACCATTGACGAAACCATTAAAAGTAAGCGATCCTAAAACTAAGAAAAGTATACTGGCCTCAGTGGCGTCATCACAGCTGTGTCCCGTTAACCTCTTAGGAAGGGATCTGATGACGAAACTAGGGATAGCGGTGGTACCGGACAAAAATGGTCTTGGTATGAAAGCGTGCCGTACAACTCTGAAAACAGCAGACAGTGATGACGAGGACGAAGTAGAAACTTTTGTGCGCGAAGGACTAACATTAAACTACTGGTACAGTTTAGATTTAATTCAAACAGGACCGAGTAGCGTAACTCAAGAATTAATGCGATTGGTAAAAACCTGCATTCCTTTTGCTGAGATGAAAAACGCCGAAACGCACTCAGTTACAGTTACATTGCACAATGTACTTTCGACACGAGCACGGAGCAGACGACGAATATCATGACAAATTCTTTAAAAAGCCCAGTTGTAGAGTAACTCTTACTGACCTATACTGGGACAAAAAAGGAAATTGTGCTTGTGCGGTGAGCCTCCAGGAACCAGAAATGAAATTGTTTAGGGGTCACACCACACATTTCGTGTTCAAAATTGATTAATTCACAGTGGAAGGATTTGGGTGAGTTTATCTCAAAAATAAAAAGATCAAACTGTGAGTGGAAGGAAGTGGGGGGAAAAGTGCTGTTTGCACCTAAATTGAATGTGTATTGTGCCCATTTAAACTGGGTTACGCAAGCAGTCAAGGCTGTACACCTTAGTGGAGAAACTAGCCTGGACTCAATCACCGAATGATACACTTTAACTGCTGAAGAAGAGTTAGACTTAACTAATATACCTCAAGAGTTGTGGTCCAAGGGGTCAGCTGATGTAGGACTCATTAAGGGGGTAGAACCAGTTAAAATAACTCCAAAAAGCTCTTATAGGCCATATCAGAGACAGTAACCACTTAAACCAGAAGCTGAAGAAGGAATAGCACCAATAATACAAGATTTATTAAGTACAGGAGTTATTAGAGAGTGTGCAAATGCGGCATGTAATATCCCTTTGTTTCCTGTAAAGAAGGCCGCCCCATCAACAGGATGGAGGATGGTACAGGATTTACAAGCAGTAAACAAAGCAGTAATACCACGTGCTCCCCTTGTATCAGACCCACACACTCTGTTAAATGAACTTAATTCAAAAGCTAAATATTTTACAGTGATAGATTTAGCTAATGCATTTTTTTCTATACCACTTCACAGAGAAGATCAATTTTGGTTTGCTTTTCAGTATAGAGGTAAAAGGTATACATTTACAAGACTCCCACAAGGATATTGTGAAAGTCCGACCATCTTTTCAATGGCAATGTCATCTAACTTAGCACAATTTACTCCCCCGAGAGGAAGTCAGTTATTATTGTACGTTGATGATATTTTGCTAGCCTCTGAAAATGAACAGGATTGCAAAACTGACACTGTTGCTCTTTTAAAGTACTTAGCAGAACAGGGTCACAAAGTAAGCAAAAATAAATTGCAATTATGGAAAGAAGTAGTGAAATATCTAGGTTTTAATATCTCTCTTGAAGGTAAACATCTAGATGAGAAAAGAAAAACTGCGATATTAAATGCGCCCAAACCACAGACTAAAAAACAAATGATGTCTTTTTCGGGAATGACTAATTTCTGTAGAGCATGGATTGCAAATTATGCTGAAATAACACATCCACTTCAAATGCTTATCTATGATCAACCCATGGCAGCGAACGATGTGATCACATGGACTCCAGAGGGAGAACATGCGTTTGTACAAGTAAAACAATTGCTAGTGGGTTCAGGAGTTTTAGCACTCCCGGATTATAAGAAGCCATTTATACAAATGTGTGATGCTAGAAGTGGATTTATGACCAGTGTGTTAACCCAACCTTTTGGAGGAAAACTTAGACCTGTAGCATACTATTCGTCTAAATTAGATCCAATAGCTAGAGCAATGCCACAGTGTCTGCAAGCTGTACAGGCCGCAGCCTTAGCAATACAGAGTTCAGTTTCATCCATTGACACTGAAGGTGTCACATGCTGTAGACGCTCTATTGACGCAGTCAAAAATAGCCTTTATGTCTCCAGCTCGACATCTTAATTGTATGACTATTCTAGTCTCTCAGCCTCATCTAACTATTGAAATGTGTACAATTTTAAATCAAGCTACGCTACTACCAAACGAAACAGAAGGTGCTAAACATGATTGTGAAACAACAGAAAAGGTGTTGCCGAGAGCGGATTTAACTGATGTGGCGTTACAAAATCCGGACATAGTAATGTTTGTAGATGGATCATGTAAAACGAACCCAGATGGGACTAACAGTAGTGGATATGCAGTAGTAACTATACATAAAGTGTTAAAATCTAGGGCCCTTGCATCCCACCTCTCAGCACAAGCAGCAGAATTGACTGAATTAAATGAGGCATGCAAATTAGGAGAAGGAAAGAGAATAACTGTCTATACTGATAGTGCATATGCTTTTAATACTTTACATGTTTTTGCACAACAGTGGAAAAATGGAGGTATGATTACATCCACAGGTAAACCAATTTTGCATACAAATCTGATTTTAGCTTTACTAAAAGTTGTACAACTGCCACTTCAGATTGCCTTATGTAAATGTGCAGCTCACACGACAGGGATAGACATGGTTTCACAAGGAAATCGTAAAGCAGATGAGGAAGCAAAGATGGCTGCTGCAAGACAAGACTATGAAGATATATACACAGCTGAAGAGGTCACACATATTGACCATGACATTTTAAAAGACATGCAACACAGCTCACCTGAATTAGAAAGACGGTCTTGGGTGAACAGGGGGGCAACATTGTCTGATAATGAGTTATGGAAATGACCAGAGGGCAAGTACATACTTCCAAAAAATTTATTTCGATTTGCAACAGTATTGACGCATGGATTAACTCATGCATCAACAGGGGGGATGTATGAGCAAATAATTGAGATATATACAGCATATGGATTCCAAAATTATGCAAAAAAAAAAAATTTGTGCATCATGTCTAGTGTGTGGAAAACAGAATGCTCAAGGCAAACTCCGCCCAAGACCAGGTAAAATGCCCAACGCACACTATCCATTTCATACAATATGTATGGATTTCATAGAATTAAATAAATGTGAAAATAAGAAGTATTGCCTAGTGATTATAGACTTATACTCCAAATGGATTGAAGTTATTCCAACCACACGAAATGATGCAATAACAGTAGCTAAAGCTTTAGCAACACATATTGCACCAAGATTTGGTTTTCCAGAAATCAGTGATAATGGACCACATTTTAGAAATGATGTGATTGCTAAATTGAGTGAACTGTTTTCCATTAAAATGAAATATCATTGTTCTTATCATCCACAATCAGCAGGATTAGTGGAAAGAGTGAATGGTACAATCAAGGCTAAACCTAGGAAAGCCATGGACGAAACAGGAAAAGGATGGGTGACTTGTTTGCCAGCAGTAATGCTGAGTCTTCATATACAACCTAATGACACAGGACTGTCACCTTTTGAAATTTTGTATGGCAGACCTTACAGAGTACCTTTGATTAATTTCAAAGGAGATGGGGAAACATCCTAAAGGTACTGATCATGTCCGTAGGAATTACAATTGCTGTCCTGGTCACTCGTGGATGTTGTTGTATTCCATGTATGAGGGAATTGATACAAAGATTGATAACTACCACATTAATGAAACAACAATTGTTTTGTCAGCCTGTCTCCATAGTTGATGAGTTCGAGAGACACGAGATGACTAAAAGACCGAGTGGGAATGAAAATGAGTATGACGAATATTTTCAGCTCAACGAGTGGAAGAGTCAATCTACGCGCCCATGAGAGAAGAAGCACCTGCTGAGAATGACACACTGTTTAGTCTTTGTTCCACAGCACAATGAAGAACGTATAGAAAATCTGAAAGGAAGTTATAGTGTTCTGATGTGAAGTCTGCTTAAGAGAAAAGGACTGATGGCAAATTATATATACATTTAAAGGTTTTGTTTATTTTTCGTTTTAGGGACAACACCCGTAGGCAGGGAAAGAGGGTCCGATGAGACGATCAGCCCGCTCTTATTTTTTTTCCTTATTAGATTCATAAATGTATGTATACATTTGCTGTTATGCGATTGGATGTTTTTTGTATTTATATTTTACGTCTTCATGAGTGATTAAGTATACTGAAGTGATTGTATCACAAGTATCAATACAAGTTAGTGGCCGCCGGGGCAGCGGGGCCGTGTGGAGAATTTTCCTGTCTAGAAAGTCATAGTATGAAACAATAAGAATGTTGAAGAACTGCCAGACAGGTTTTTCGCTCCCACGCTATTGATGATTACTTGCAACAACTATTGAACACTGATTAATTTTTATTCTTGTAATTATATTTTGTACCTTTCTATAATAGTACAAACAGGGGGGAAATGTTATAAAAATTAAGATTGTACTATTATTCAGATGCTTCAACTTTTACGATGTTCATGTGTTCCCATTTATTACATGTCGTAAAGAACACTTCCTTTTGATGATACTCACAAGACAGGGCAAGGTAAAATTTAGGAATAAAGGTTAGATACAGATAAGAGGGGTGACAATTAGACTAGGGGGCATATAGAAGAACAATAGTCTTTGAAGTAAATATGCAAATTGTCGGTTAACAATTGGCAGGGGATGAGACAGCCCAGATTTTGGGAAAATGTATAAGAAGCAATTGTCAGAGCTCCTCAGGGAGCCTTTTTCTCTGTAACTCATTTAGTGTGTTGCACTGCGAAACGCTCCTCTTGTACAAGATTAATAAATTCAACTTAAACTTTTGATGCTTGGAATCCGGTCCTCCTTATTCAAGGGTTTTCTTAACAAATTCCCGTAACAGATCCCTCTTCCAGGATGGACAGACGTGCAATGGATGTCACATGTACAGAACAATCAACACAAACATATTGTACAATTACAATGAATTACAATAAATGGTAAGGTGATTGCAGTAGCAGTGGAACACAGATGCACAGCAGCAATAAGTCATTAACCAACAAAGCTGTAGTGGGGATGGTAGCAATAATGACTATATATGGCATGTAATGCTAAATACGGTGGACGTCAGCAGCAGACCACGGCGGCAGCCACGATCCATGAGAACCTGCTGGACGAGAAAGCACAGAAACTCCAGGGAAGAAGTTTAGTTAGTAAGGGGGGGGGGCGATTGCACAATTACAATGAATTACAATAAATGGTGGAATGATTACAGTAGCACTGGGACCTGTGATAGTGTAATGGAAAATTTATATTACATGATTGTGTGATCTTTTATAACCATATATAGCCATGTTTGATCTCAATGATATTTCAAAAGGTTTTTTAAGTACAAAACGTTGTGCCTTATACTCTTGTTTGGTTTTACTCAGTACCTTGCACTGTGTGGCAGTCTAGTCCTATGGCAGCATAACTAAGGGAAGGCCTGAGCCAGCCCTAACTATAAGCGCTATCAAAAAGGAAAGTCTTAAGTCTAGTCTTGAATGTGGTGACCGTGTCTGCCTCCCGAACCCAGAAAGGTAGTTTGTTCCACAGAAGAGGAGCTTGATAGCTGAAAGCTCTGGCTCCCAGTCTACTTTTGGAAACTATGGGAACCACAAGGAACCCAGCATTCTGAGAGCGCAGTGGCCTAGAGGGGTAGTAGGGAACTATGAGCTCTTTTAAATATGATGGTGCCTGGCCATGAAGAGCTTTGTATGTAAGGAGAGGAATTTTAAATTCTATTCTAGATTTAACAGGTAGCCAATGTAAGGAAGCCAAAATGGGTGAGATGTGATCTCTGATCTTGGTTCCTGTCAGAACACGTGCAGCATTCTGAATTAGCTGCAAAGTCCTAAGAGACTTATTGGGGCAGCCTGATAATAGAGAGTTACAGTAGTCCAGCCTAGAAGTAACAAATGCATGGACTAGTTTTTCTGCATCCGCTTGGGACAGGATGCGTCTGATTTTGGTAATGTTACGTAAGTGGAAGAATGCAGTCTTTGAAATTTGTTTTATGTGGGCATTAAAGGACAAATCCTGATCAAAAATAACTCCAAGGTTCTTTACGGAGGAGCTGGAGGCCAGGGTGGTCCTGTCTAAGGTGGCCAAGTCTCCGGAAAGAGAGTTTCTGAGGTGTTTGGGTCCAATTACAAGAACTTCAGTTTTATCTGAGTTCAACATCAGAAAGTTATAGGTCATCCAACTTTTTATATCCCTAAGGCACGCTTGCAGTTTGGCTAAATGATTGGTTTCATCAGGCTTGATCGATAAATATAATTGGGTGTCGTCAGCATAACAATGAAAATTAATGGAGTGATTCCTAATAATGTTCCCTAGAGGAAGCATATATAGACTGAATAGAAGTGGTCCTAGTACAGAACCTTGTGGGACTTTGGTATGTATGGAGGATTCATCATTGACGTGAACAAACTGAGATCGATCTAAGAAATACGACCTAAACCAGCTTAGGGCGGTTCCTTTGATGCCAATCTGATGTTCCAGTCTCTGTAAAAGAATTTGATGGTCTATGGTGTCAAATGCAGCACTAAGATCTAACAGAACGAGTACAGAGATGAGTCCTTTGTCTGATGCCATTAGGAGATCGTTTGTGACTTTGACTAATGCGGTCTCTGTGCTATGATGGACTCTAAATCCTGACTGAAAATCCTCAAATAAACTGTTCTTGTGAAGAAATTCACACAGCTGATTAGCTACAGCCTTCTCGAGTAACTTAGAAAGAAAGGGAAGGTTTGATATCGGTCTATAGTTAGCCATCTAGAGTGGGCTTTTTAAGAAGAGGTTTAATTACAGCTACTTTAAAGGACTGTGGTACATATCCTGATAATAAAGACAGGTTAATCATATCCAGTAAAGAAGGGCTAACTAAAGGTAAAACATCCTTGAGCAGCCTGGTTGGGATGGGGTCTAGGAGACAGGTTGACGACTTGGATGAAGAAATTATTGAAGTTACATTAGCCGCCAGTTGAAACGATGGAGACAAGAGACTGAAGAAGATCCAGAGAGCAGTCCACTGTTAACCACCATTTTCAGGACCTCTATTATAGAGGCCATGCCCAGCCCAGTGAAAAGTAAACTTGAAGATGTGGTGGGGCTGGCATCAAAATCCCACAGAGAATTCTGTGATCATGTGATACATGCAGTAGACAGACACAGGAAAGAAGAGCAGAAGCTGTATGAGCAAGAGAGAGCGGTTCAAAGGAAAGTCTCACAGCTTCAACTAACTGAACTAACCAATAGGAGCAAGAAAAAGGTTCAGGCTCCTGTTTTGAATGATGATGAAGAAGCACAGAGTGGAGCAGTTGTTGCTCCTGCAGTCGCTGTGCCTTCCGCGCCTCCAGTTTATTACCCACCTCCTGCCCCAACCCCACAAGCTCCTCCTGTTGTTTATGTTTATACGCAACCCCAAAGAGGAAGAGGGAAGAAAGCAACAGCCCAGAAGGGAAATCAACAACATAATCGATGTTGGGGATGTAACCGACCTGGACATAACCGCCGAGATTGTCCTAAAAATCCATGGCCGACAACTGGAAGAAGGGCGGGAGTCTGATGGTCAGCCCACTCATAGCGGGAATGCCGGTCCGGCTAATCCCTGGGGTGGGCCTAAACATGGGTACTAGGGGTGCCCAGAGGTACAAGTAGAAGGCAGATCAACACCTATGATGGTTGATACTGGAGCAACATACACATGTGTAAGTCCATGTTATGCCTCACACCTCCCCAAGTCAGGCAAATTTGTCAAGACAGTAGGATTCTCGGGACAAATGCAGATGATTCCAGTAACGGCTCCAGTTCAACTATCAGTTGGTAATGATAAAACCATCCTGCCGATCCTAGTATCTGAACACACACCTGTAAATTTGCTAGGGAGAGATGCATTGTGTCAACTAAAAATAAAGATTTGGTGCTCCCCGCAAGGAGTTTACATTGATAATTCAGGTGTAAATTTCCAAATGAATGTTCGAGCAGAGACAGCAACTGCCTATTGGCTTGGAGAAATCACAAACCCGGTGCTTAAGGAGTTGGGAAAGTGGGAAACATACATTCGAGCTCAAATTCCAGAAGCAAAGAAACCGCGCTCAGACTACCACTGTACGGTATACTATGATCCATCCTGCAGCGAGATTTTCAGTGAAGAATGGCAAAGTGCCACAAAAGATTTGGCCGTTGAATTAATAACTGTACACATAATAATTGGAAAAGAAGGTGCTGCGTTGAATGTAAAGCAAAATTCATTTCTCTCAAGGTGGTACAATGCACCAGAATCTGTACCACATATCACCTTGCTGGTAAGTAAAAATTTTGAGTCAAAAGACTTAGGCCCAATGATGAGAGTTGTGTCACAGATTAAATGAAAGAAAACTGAGAATCCATTGATCTTCCAATCACCGGACGGTTCCATGATCAAAATTCTATGCAGCACCTCCATGCATGCTAAATCACAAGAAGTAAGAATCGCAGTTCGTGAAGCAAAACAAACGACGCAGATCGCTGAAAATGAAGATGAATTGAAACAGGACATGTTTAAACACGTTCCTGAAGAGCTGTGGTCTAAACATAGCACAGGTCTGGTAAAAACAGCCAACCCAGTTAAAATAGGATTGCAACCAAATGTGAAACTCCCATGGCGGCCACAGTATCCGCTAAAACGAGAAGCAGAGGAAGGAATTAGCCAAACAGTGGAAGGGCTAGTGAAAGCAGGGGTGTTAGTCGAAACTCAAAGTCCATGTAACACGCCAATATTTCCAATATTGAAAGCAGATAAATCAAATTATCGATTGGTGCATGATCTCCGAGCAGTAAATGATGTTATTCAGGATTGGCCAGCAGACGTCCCAAACCCGCACACACTTCTTACAAACATCCCACCAGAAGCGAAATTCTTCACAGTAGTAGATTTGTGTTCTGCTTTCTTCAGCGTTCCATTGGCTGAAGAATCAAAGAAATAGTTTGCATTTACATACAGAGGTAAACAATACACATATAACAGAGTCCCACAAGGACTGAAACATGGCCCGAGTTTGTTTAATCAAGCATTAAAAAGGGACCTTGAAGGTCTCATGATGAACAGCACAATGATTCAATATGTTGATGATCTGTTGATTTGCTCACCAACACTGGACGAATGCCATCAAGATTCAGTTAAATTGCTCCAAAGATTGGCAGAGGGAGGACATAAGGCCTCCAAGAAAAAACTTCAATATTGCCAACCCCAGGTTGGGGAGGGTGATAGCTCATGGAGCCATAGCCATATCACCTACACAATTGGAAGGTGTAAGTAAAGCACCCAAACCACAGACTGTGGATGATGATGACATTTCTAGGGATGACAGGGTTTAGCTCTGATTGGGTGGAGGACTATGCGGTTAAAACAGCTCCTCTCAGAGAGATGATGAAGGAGGCGGGAACTCAAACATTAAAAGCCCCATTAAAATGGACTACTGAGGCTGTGATAGCCTTTGAAACCATTAAAGAAAACATGCAAAAAGCTCCAGCCTTAGCGGTACCTGACTATGATAAACCCTTCCATTTGTATGTTTCTAATCGCTACAATGAGTATGCATCAGCAGTGTTAATGCAGGAAACTTGTAGTGGTTGGAAAAAACAGCCGATTGCTTATTACAGCTCAAAACTAGATAACGTGGCTCAAGGTTGGCCACCGTGCTATCAAGGACTAGCCGCCATCTATTATGCATATGAGAAAGCATCCACTATCACGATGGGTTATCCAGTTGTAATATATACACATCATAAGATCACTGAGCTAATTGATCGAGGCAAATTTGTGATGACCCAAGCGCGGTGTTTACAGTATGCGTCACTGCTAACTTATCCGGATGGAACGATAAAGAAATGTTCAACTGTAAACCCTGCAGACTCAATTCCATTTGATTTTGAAGGTGAGTCACATGACTGTGTTGCACAAGCGGTAAAATATACAAAGCTGAGGCCTGATTTAGAGTCCACCCCGCTTGTCAATACGGATGTGTCTTACTTTGTGGATGGTTCCTGTTTTCGGGATCATCTAGGAAATCATGCGGGATTTGCTGTCGTAAGGCAGGATGAAAATGAGTTCAAAACAGCAAAAGCTGAAAGTTGTAGCCAGCCGTGCTCAGCTCAGTTAGCAGAACTAAAAGCATTGACAGAGGCCTGTAAAATGGCAGAAAATAGGGTTGCAAACGTATACACGGACTCAGCCTACGCTCATGGAGTCTGTCACTTATATGGTGCAATTTGGAAACAGCGAGGTTTCAAAAAAGCAGATGGTACTCCAATTCAACACCAGAAGCAAATTGTTGAACTAATCTCAGCTATGATGTTGCCAACAAAACTTGCAATAATAAAATGTCAAGCACACAAAAAAGGCAATGAAGACATCATAAGAGGTAATAACACAGCAGATGAGGCAGCAAAACTAGCGGCGAAAAGTGAAGTCCCCATTATGACACCATTGGTATCGTTAGAATCAGTTGTAACTCCGGAAGATATTATTCTGATGCAACAAAATACAGGACTGAGTGAACACAGCGTCTGGCAGCAAAGGGGGGCAACAAAGGATGAGAGAGGTTTGTGGAGATCTCATGACGGTTTGTTGGTTGCACCGGTGGCGTTGTTGACTATGTTGATTTCTGAGGCGCACAGTGTTGATCACTGTGCGAGGAGGGAAGTAATTAGGAAGATAAGACAGCAAGGGTAT
Source organism: Nibea coibor (assembly GCA_023373845.1). NCBI lineage: Eukaryota > Metazoa > Chordata > Actinopteri > Sciaenidae > Nibea > Nibea coibor. The sequence goes on along the minus strand of JALLKU010000174.1, from coordinate 32,716 downwards.
TGGTCACCATATTTGCAATCAATGGTTGATGAAGTATTGGAGCAATGTGAAATTTGTGCTCAGAGTAATGTAAAAAAGGGAATAAAGACACCAGCAGGTCATATTCCAGTGCCAGAAGGTCCATTTAAACATCTAGTAATGGATTATGTGGATATGATAAAAACAGTTCAAGGGAAAAGATATATGTTGGTGATTATAGACAGGTTCAGTCGATGGTTTGAAGCCACACCCTCAAAAGATCAAGGGGCTGAAACAGTGATAAAATTCTTAACAAGAGAAGTAATTCCACGATTTGGTGTACCATCGGAAATAAGCTCTGATAATGGGTCAGCGTTTATCCAAAAAGTAGGGAAAGGAATTCTGAAGCAGTTAAGAATTAAACAAAGTGTGTTTATCACCCTCAGTCTCAAGGCCTGGTTGAGAGTGTAAATGGAACTCTTAAAGCTAAGCTCAATAAAATCTGTGCTAGCACAAAGCTAAACTGGGTGGATGCTTTATCACTTGCACTAATGAGCTATCGCATGCAAGCAAATAGAATAATGCATCTAACCCCGCATGAAATGCTTACGGGTCGACCCATGCCTACACCACATTTAAGGGGTCCCCATAAGGGACCTCCGCTTGAGCAGTTACAAATGGAGATAAAAGGGTATATGAAGCAATTAACTGCCATACACAGATCTATATATTTGCAGGAAAAAGGCCGAACCCCAGAGTCCAGTCTGGTAACAGAGAGCCACGTAGTCCCGGGAGACGAAGTCTATATTAAAGTCTTCAGAAGGAAGTGGCACGAGCCGAGACGAGAAGGTCCCTATAAGGTGGTGTGGGCAACACCAACAGCTGTTCAGGTCGAAGGAAGTACCACATGGTACCACCTAAATCACTGCACCAGAGCTACACGAGCTAAACAGGAAGAGGAAAAGCCTGCTCAAAACAAAAGTGAATCAAAGAGCAGAGATGAACATGAAACTGGTGATCCACCTGCTGATGCTGATGGTGGCAAACTGCTTGATGGAGGTGCCACCCAACGGTCAAACCAAGGAGAACAAGGAGAAACTGCTTTGGACGGAGGCCAAGAGACATAAATCAGATGAGTATGATGCAACAACCAATCACACAAACATGAGCAAGAGCCAAAATGCAGCATTATTAGCATCAATTCCAGCTGCAGCTACTAGACCTAGGTTCAGGAGTCAGACAGACAAAAAGTGGGAACAAGCGACACATAATGGCTGGTATAAGTGGGTGTGGTAGACTGTAAAAGAATTGACATCTGATGAATGTGTGGTGTGTGCACAGGCCCCCACCACAACACCGACAGTAATCCCAGAAAAATATTCCTTTCGGGAGTGTGCAAAAGCACAGCAAAAAGTGTGTAGGGAAGGCAGATTTAATTTACCAGGAAAGATGGTGAGACTATTTTCATTGCCAATGTGTGGTATTCAGTGCAGATTAATTTATGGTTCCCAGAATGCACATCATCTACTCAGTCCACTGTCCAAAACAACTAATAAACTTTGTGCTGAATTCAACCTGTTAACTTCACAGAATGAGCCCCCTACAGACTACAAAATAGATGATGCAGCTGATTACGAATGCTTTGCTAGTGGAGGCTTTGCTGACATCAGCAGAAACTGGTATGGAGTCAATGTAGGCAACACCACTGTAAATTGTAAAGTAACCTGGGTGTTGTCATGGTTTCCACATGCAAACATATCTCCGGCTTTCCCCACAATCCCTATTTGGTATGAAAATCCAGATCCAGTAGATCAGATGTGTTTAAATATAACTATGACAGTGCCTAGCATCCAAATTTTATCTGAACAAACAACTGCTGTAGCTGATAGTTATTGGATGTGTGGAGGAGATAATTTACGTAACACACTCCCTCCTAGGTGGATTGGCCTTTGCACCCTGGTGCGAATGAAAATGCCTATACGAGTGGTGTATAAAGGAGTTAGAGACCTCCTTAAAATAGAGGAGGCACCCCAGGAAGTAGTTAGATCCAAAAGATCGTATTCTGCAGATCCACGTGTCTATTTGGATGCAATCGAGCAGCCTCGGGGGATCCCAGAAGAGTTTAAAGCCAGAAATGAGATTAAAGCAGGACTGGAATCTATATTTTTCTGGATTACTCCCAATAAGAATGTGGATTGGATTAATTACATTTATTATAATCAGCAGCGTTTTATTAATTACACTAATGAGGCCCTTAAGGCCCTAGGGGAACAACTGCATGCAACAAGTAGAGTAGCTTGGCAGAATAGACAGGTGTTAGATTGGATGCTAGCTGAAAGAGGAGGTCTGTCACATGATTGGGGATCACTGCTGCACATACATACCTAATAACACTGCACCAGGAGGTACATTTGTGGCAGCCATGGCCAAATTCAAGGAGTTAAGTGAAGAGGCATCTAGTAACGCAGGCAAAGATGAGGCAGTATGGGATTGGTTTAGTGAAACTTTTGGTCATTGGGGAGCTACATTTGCTAGAATAGGAGCGACAGTCCTGATTGTTTTGCTTGTAATCTCTGTAGTGGTTTGTTGCATCATACCCATACTGAGAAATGTGCTCATGAAGATGTTTGTTCGTCAGATGTCCATGATGGCAACCATGAGGGTGGTGAATTTTGATTTATTACTATTACACATGACTTGGATTTTGAGTTTGGTTTATACTATTGCACATGACTTTGGTGTATTCATTGATTTTTATTATTATTTTGGTGATTTTAGTTATACATGGCTTTGATCTATTCATGATACATATAATCTGGATTCTTGTTTTATTAGGATGTTTGTGATTCTTGCTATACAACACACATACACATAATATTGTTCTGTTTATTCTTGCTACACGAGGTTGATTTATTTTATTCTTGTAAGTTGTTCTATTTTATTTATTAGCCTTGCTATATGACACACATACACATATTCTTGCTACACACAAGTTTAGTTTGATTTGTTCAACTGTGATTTTATTTGATGTTGTTTTATACTCATAGTCTTGAGTGATTCCATGTGTTTACACATAATCATAATTACACATAATTTTACATTTTGATCTATTTCACATGTAATCAATATAATGTAACCACCAATGCAGGCCATGGTGTGATCGCCCGTGGTAAACATATAATCAAAAAGTGTTTCCGGGGGGCGTAAGGGAATTTTTCCCCAAGTGGGTTTTCGCCCTTACTTGCATTGTTGTGGTGTTGAACTATTAGTGGGGATTAGATATCCCCAGAGGAGGGATATGTGGTGTTCTGAGTAATGCATATGGACTTTTGAAGGGAACATGATAAAAGCACACACATAGACACATTAAGACACACACATAGATATGCAAAATGCACAATCACTCAGCCACACAGTCAGGACAGTATTGAATGTTTCTCTGCCACCAGATAACATTCAGCCAGTCTGTTTTCAGGTCAGCCTGACCAAGATTAGGGAGTCGTACACACACGCACACACCATGCAGGCTCATGGGAAACATATAGACAATACTACGTTCATGTGACGCTCAGAACACGGACATATGATTGTAAGAAAGTACAGGACGGTTGGGTCCAGATCTGGTGATTTGACTATGTAACAGTGATATAAGAATGATGCAGGAATGGTTATAAAAGGTTGTGAAGATGTAAAGTAAAATTACGTTCGGATTCGCAAGCAGCTGTCTCTGTGTTGTTATTTCATTATGTTTTGGAAGTTTTCTCCACAACAAGATCTAAGTTAAATTAACTAAATTCAAAAGCTAAATATTTTACAGTGATAGATTTAGCTAATGCATTTTTCGCTACACCACTTCATAAAGAAGATCAATTTCGGTTTGCTTTTCAGTATAGAGGTAAAAGGTATACATTTACAAGACTCCCACAAGGATATTGTGAAAGTCCAACCATCTTTTCAATGGCAATGTCACCTAACTTAATTTACTCCCGAGAGGAAGTCAGCTATTATTGTACGTTGATGATATTTTGCTAGCCTCTGAAAATGAACAGGACTGCAAAACTGACACTGTTGCTCTTTTAAAATACTTAGCAGAACAGGGTCACAAAGTAAGCAAAAATAAATTGCAATTATTGAAAGAAGTGGTGAAATATCTAGGTTTTAATATCTCTTTTGTAGGTAAACATCTAGATGAAAATGGTAACTGCGATATTACATGCGCCCAAACTACAGACTAAAAAAGATGTCATTTTTGGGAATAACTAATTTCTGTAGAGCATGGATTGCAAATTATGCATCCACTTTAAATGCTTATCTATGATCAACCCGTGGCAGCTAACGATGTGATCACATGGACTCCAGAGAACTCCGGAGAACATGCGTTTGTACAAGTAAACCAATTGCTAGTGGGTTCAGGAGTTTTAGCACTCCCGGATTATAAGAAGCCATTTATACAAATGTGTGATGCTAGAAGTGGATTTATGACCAGTGTGTTAACCCAGCCTTTTGGAGGAAAACTTAGACCCATGGCATACTATTCGTAATCCAATAGCCAGAGCAATGCCACAGTGTCTGCAAGCTGTACAGGCCGCAGCCTTAGCAATACAGAGTTCAGCTGCAATTATCTTGTTCCATCCATTGACACTGAAGCTGTCACATGTTGTAGACGCTCAATTGACGCAGTCAAAAATAGCCTTCATGTCTCCAGCTCGACATCTCAATTGTCTGACTATCCTACTCTCTCAGCCTCATCTAACTATTGAAAGGTGTACAATTTTAAATCCAGCTACGCTACTACCAAACGAAACAGAAAGTGCTAAACATGATTGTGTAGCTGAAACAACAGAAAAAGCATTGCCAAGAGCGGATTTAACTGATGTGGCGTTACAAAATTCGGATGTAGTGATGTTCGTAGATGGATCATGTAAAAAAAACCCAGATGGAACTAAAAGTAGTGGATATGCAGTAGTAACTATAGATAAGGTGTTAAAATCTAGAGCACTTGCATCCCACCTCTCAGCTCAAGCAGCAGAATTGATTGCACTAACTGAGGCATGCAAATTAGGAGAATAACACCTTGCATTAATACCTGAATTAATACCTTGCATGTTTTTGCACAACAGTGGAAAAATAGAGGTATGATTACATCCACAGGTAAACCAATTTAGCATACAAATCTGATTTTAGCCTTATTAAAAGCTGTACAATTACCACTTCAGATTGCCGTATGTAAGTGTGCAGCTAACACATCAGGAATAGACTTGGTTTCACAAGGAAATCGTAAAGCAGATGAGGAAGCAAAGATAGCTGCTGCAAGACAAGATCATGAAGACATATACACGGCTGAAGAGATCACACATATTGACCATGACATCTTAAAACACATGCAACAAAGCTCACCTGAATTAGAAAAACGATCTTGGGCAAATAGGGGGGTAACATTGTCTGATAATGAGTTATGGAAATGACCAGAGGGCAAGTACATACTTCCAAAAAATGTATTTTGATTTGCAGCGGTATTGACGCATGGATTAACTCATGCATCAACAGGGGGGATGTATGAGCTAATAAATAAGATATATATGGCATATGGATTCCAAAATTATCCAAAAAAATTTGGTGCATCATGTCTAGTGTGTGGACCAAGACCAGGTAAAATGCTCACTATCCATTTCATGCGATATGTATGGATTTCATAGAATTAAATAAATGTGAAAATAAAAAGTACTGTCTAGTGATCATAGATTTATACTCAAAATGGATACTCAGAAGTTATTCCAACCACACGAAATGATGCAAGAACAGTAGCTAAAGCCTTAGCAACACATATTGCACCAAGATTTGTATTTCCAGAAATCATGTATAGTGATAATGGACCACATTTTAGAAATGATGTAATTGCTAAATTGAGTGAACTGTTTTCCATTAAAATTAAATTTCATTGTTCTTATCATCCACAATCAGCAGGACTGGTGGAAAGAGCGAACGGCACAATCAAGGCTAAACCTAGGAAAGCCATGGACGAAACAGGAAAAGGATGGGCTGTTTGCCAGCAGTAATGCTGAATCTTCATATACAACCTAATAATACAGGACTGTCACCTTTTGAAATTTTGTATGGCAGACCTTACAGAGTACCTTTGATTAACTTCAAGGGAGATGACACAGAATTGACAGAAACAATTGTAGATTATATGAGCAAAATGTTGAAAAACAAAGAAACTATGTCTACAGTTCTCTCACCCACAGAGCCGGTCCCTGACCAAGAGATACCTGTGAAGCCAGGAGATTGGACATTTACCAAAACGTTCAAACGGAAAAATTGGAGTTCTCCAAGGTGGGAAGGTCCATTTCAAGTACTACTCGCAACACCCACAGCAGTACGTATAGCTGAGAGAACAACGTGGATACACCTGACACATTGCAAACGAGCACTGATACCTACAGATAAGTAATAAATGAAACAGTCACTTGCACCTTAGGTAAGATGACAGAGCATCCATGGCACCCATTCAGAAGAATGGGTATGCGGAATGACGGGGTTCATAAGAATTTTAGTAATACTTTTAATAGTCACATTGATACTAATCATCCGATTCTCCGAGCAGAATGACTATGGAAAAATGACTGATGTAACTCAAACCCAAAATAATAACTCATATCCGCTTTTCAGAGCAAAACGAGGTACTTTAATTCCTGAAGTAACTATTTATTGCAAACACTGGGAGTCTCCCTGTGTGGCTAAAATTGAGTGTCTCCAGCTCAGCGAGTATAGGAGTTAATCTACGCGCAAATGAGAGGAGAAGCACCTGCTGAAAATGACACACTGTTTAGTCTTTGTTCCACAGCACAATGAAGAACCTATAGAAAATCTGAATTGAAATTATAGTGTTCTGATGTAATGTATGCTTAAGAGAAAAGGACTGATGGCAAATTGTATATACATTTAAAGGTTTTTTGTTTATTTCTCATTTTAGGGACAACACCCGTAGGCAGGGAAAGATTATTTTTTTCCTTATTAGATTCATAAATGTACGTATACATTTGCTGTTATCTGAATTAATATTTTTTGCATTTATATTTTACATCTTCATGAGGGATTAAGTATAATGAAGTGATTGTAACAAGTATTAACACAAGTTAGTGGCCGCCGGGGCAGCGGGGCCGTGTGGAGAATTTTCCTGTCTAGAAAGTCATAGTATGAAACAATAAGAATGTTGAAGAACTGCCAGACAGGTTTTTCGCTCCCACACCATCGATGATTACTTGTAACAACTATTGAACACTGATTATTTTTTATTCTTGTAATTATATTTTGTACTTTTCTGAAAATAGTACAAACAGGGGGGAAATGTTATAAAAATTGGGACTGCACTGCTATTTAGATGCTTATGTTTGTGTGTTCCCATATATTACATGTCTTAAGTGCAATGATGCTTTAACTTTTACGATGTTTATGTGATTTCCCATTAGTTGCATGCCTTGCGGAACAAAGGTCAGATACAGATAAGAGAGGTGACATTTAGAGAGGGGGCATGTTGAAGACTAACAGTTTGCAAGCTTTCTATGCAAATTCTCTGTTAACAATTGGCCATGGTTGAGACTGCCCATTTTCAGAAAAAATGTATAAGAACCAACCGTTAGAGCTCCTCAGGGAGCCCTTTTCTCTGTATTTTTTGGGTGTGTTGCACTGCGAAACGCTCCTCTTGTACAAGAACAATAAATTCAACTTAAACTTTGATGCTTTGAATCCGGTCCTCCTTATTCAAGGGTTTTCTTTAAAAAAAATCCTGTAACAGTGACTTTGATGTTGTGACTCAGGAAAGCAGGCTACCACCGGTCTACGAGTAACGTTCATTCATTCACTCACCTTATCGTGAACATGAACTTCGCCTCACTTCCATCGCAGGATAATCAGACGAAACCAGGACGACCGCATCTAAAGTTTCCATCGACACACGCCAGCAGATCCAGCAACAGAAGCTTAAAACTTCTCCTCGGCCTCCGTCCACGAGGCGCCTCTTCCCGTGATCCAAAAGCTGATCAAGAAGCGAGCCAGTCCAGCGAGCCTCGTTCAGTCTGTTTCACTCGTCAACATACAATACAACTTTAATCCACCTGTTGAATTAATCACGCCTCCCAGCTCAACTCCGTCTTCAGAACGAGAGACGAGACATCCGATGACACTCCGTCGTTCCAGTTCTCCAACTCACCGCCTCGGTCGACAACTCAGGCCCGTCACCATCTTCCCAAATACACCGGCTCCACAACACAACGTCAGCCGGTCGCAGCGGCACTACGCTTCCGTGTGGTTCTCCGACGACCAGCCTTCGCCATGTCTAACAGATAAATGTTTTTACAAATCACTTGTTACAGAAACGCTCAGTGTATCATGGTTCCGTCAACAATTCAAGTTCCGGGTGACGTCGCCGCGCATTCGCTGTCAAAGGTCACCACCTCTCACCCCTCATGTGTGCAGGTGCGAACGCTCATGCGTGACGTCATTACGTAGTCTTCCGCTGTCAAGTCATTTAAGTTTCAGGTTTATTTCGTCATGTGCAGGTAACACAGGGTCAACAATACAATCAAATGTCTTTGGCGTTCCCCATCGTTTAAGGGTCAGGCTACAAGCCACTCACCACGCACCATATCTGAACAAGCCCTCACGCATGTACTCACGCACACGTAGGAGTGACGTCACCATGCATTCTCCGCTGTTTAAGGGCTATTCACTTTCCATCAAGAGGCCGACAAGACGCCCACGTACATGCGCACGCACTTATGCACGCGCACACACGCACGTAATTAGAGGGAGTGCTTTGCTCTGTAAAGTGAAGTCATCGTTGATGCAATTTACCCAGTTACTTAGTACCAGTAGTATGTATGTAGTAGTAGTAGTAGTATGTATGTACATATATACATACATACACACATATATATATACATATACATGTGTGTGTATGTATGTATATATGTGTGTGTGTGTGTGTGTGTGTGTGTGTGTGTGTGTGTATATATATATAGTTATAGTTATAGTTGATTTATTGTAAAAATAAAACGTGTTGTTTTAATGGTATAACGAATGCCACTACTCAGGAGAGCTTGTTTTCAAAGCCGGCGTATGTGAATATGTGAATACAGGAGGCTGAGGCAGACTCAACCTCTGCCTCTGTCCTTTGTGAAATGTATACGAACAGTTTAGAAGGCTTGCGCATGCGTAGTCTGTTCTCATGCTGTCTTCAGGGGGCATCATTGAGGCACAACGCTTCTCTGCCGCCACTGCTCTGCTTCACATGCATAAGTTCGTGCAGAAGGACAGGCGCAATGAAGTGCCCCCTCACTTGTTTGCCAATGGTGTTGAATGGTGTGCCGACACCAAAACTTTAGTTTCCTCTCTCCTTCTTTTCAGACAGTGCAGCTCTCTCTCTGGTTATAATGTCTTCCAATGCTGTGCTCTTATGTGAGTGATGGTAGAGGTTTCATGGTATGTGTTTATAATGTTGGTTTTATAGATGTGTCGGAGCTGTAAGCACTGTGTCGAGATACAGGTGATTTCTTGTTGTGCTCCTGTCTTTGGGTGCTCTTATGCTGTAAATCCTGTAGAAATGCAGGTGAATGTATGTCTCTGAAAATTAATTGGCACTATAATATGCTGATGTCAATAACCAGGCTACATTTTTGACAGCGGCATTTGACTGACTTTGCAGAGGTTTTAATACTGACTTCTACATAATTTATATTTTTGTATGCAATCTAAGCTCTGACTGATCCTGCCTACCCAACCATGGACCCCACTGCACGTTGCTGCTTAGTACCATTCCCGTGTCAAAGAAACCTACCCAAACAAACACAAACGGACACGTACGCATGCACAATAAAGGCAGTGCTTTGCTCCGTTATGATCGTGTGTAGTCACTGTTGACTCAACCTACCCAGTTACTTTAAAAATAAATAAATAAATACATGAATCATTATTATTATTATTGTTATTCATTTCCAAAAAATTATTATCAAACCGTTACCTCAGATTGCAGACTTCTCTCCAGATTTCATTTCAGTACCGCCCCTGCACTAAGAAACCTACCCAAACAGTAGTTGGAAGCGCACTTCTTTCTTCATACTAAATTAACTGCCTCGTAGTAGCTCATAAGACTGACCAGGATCACACAGTCAACATAGGTTCATAAACAAGCCTATTTCCCCTGACATGGCAGCACATACACAACCTTTAATATATTTAGGCCCAAGCATCAGTCAACCTGAACAGCTAACCCGTCTCTCAGCACTGTAACATGCTAAACCGCTAACTCGTTCAGAACAACTGAACCAAACGTGCTGGTCACTTCACTTCCAAGTAAGCAACCATTCTAAATTCAAAGCCATGACAAACACAGTAATTGCAACCAAGGCAATAAACATAGACGCCAGGCACCAGGATGCAACCTCAGCAGCTGACTGCAGCGGGGGCATCTTCCACCGAGATGCCAGCGCCACCTGCTGCCTACCTGCAGCAACCACAGCAGTCGACCATGGCGGGGGGCGCATGCCACCAGGATGCTTGCGCCACCTGCAGCAACCACAGCAGCTGACTGCAGCGCAAGCGTCTGGCACCGGGATGCCAGCACCACCTGCTGCCCACCTACAGCAATGACAGCAGCAGACCACAGTGGCTTCAAGCTTCCCCACACAGCAGCATCAGACCCAAGAACTTCACGGGATCATACTTCATTCGCAATCATTCATTTTGTCAGTAAATAATTTCAGCATATCTTGTTGATGGTGTGGTCCAAGCTAGTGAATTGGGGCTTAAAGTGGAGTTTCAGGAGCCAGGCCACACCTCAACCGTGCCATTTCCAACAGTCCTATAAATACCCTCCTAACCCCATGGTTCCCATCACGCTCGTATTCCACACGCCCTTCCCACCCACCCCATTTCTTTCATCTTTTCACCTCTCTTTCTTAGGGCCTGTCAGGGGTTCCGTCATGCCCGGATACTACAGCAGATTCCCTACCGAAGCTTTCCCACGCCGCAGCATCAGACCCAAGAACTTCACAAAATCATACTTCAGTCGCAATCATTAATTTTGTCAATAAATAATTTTAACGTATCTTGTTAATGGTGTGCTCCGAGCTAGTGAAAGTTGTGACTTTGAAGTCTTATTGTGTCACTGTGAAGTTGGGACCTTCAAGTCGTGACTTTGATGTTGTGACTTTCAAGTTGTGACTTTGATGTTGAACACTGAATCAAGATAAAATTAAAATCAAGAAAGACCACAACAAATGTGAAAAATGTAAAACTTAAACAAACAAAAACAAAACCACAAAACAAAACAATAGAAAATTCAGCTTTTCAGTTAGAGTTAAGCAATTACAACAAAATTCAACATTTTCTTTCATTTGTGAGCAGGCTGAGTTGTAGTGATGTTAATAACTGAAGTGGTTGATTCAGTGGTGGTCAGTTAGGTGGTTTAAAAGAGTGTTGAGAGAAACAATCAAAATGCTTATAACAATGGGGACAACAGAACCAAGGAACCAAGAGGGACACTTATAAAACTAAATAACCAATGTCTCTATCTTTTCCTAAAAAGTCAAACAAACCAATGGTTACCAGATTGTCTCAGCTGTATGATTCCAATTGTTGATCGTATATCATTCAGTTTTGATGACAGCATAATTTTCTCTGTGAGAGGCCGATAGAAAATCTAATCTGGCAGAGTGTGGTAAAGCTATGATTTTTACTGTATGTTGTCTTCATGTTGTCTTTTGTGATGAAAATTGCGAATCTTAAACTTTTTGGAAAGAGTTTCGTATGTGATCTGGGGTGACCATAACTCCATAAGATGGAATAAGGGTACCAAAGATCCATAGTGTGTGTGTGCGCACGATTGGTGTGCACACACACACTATGGTGTATGCGTGTATGCATGCGTGTGTGAGTCTCAAGTGACAACCTCTTTCGCTGTAAAGTGAAGCTCAGTGGTTGGACAGCTACGTATTTGAATCTTGTGGCTCATACCGTCTTTCATGGTATCTGGAGGTTGTGGATTTTTCTTACGAGTAAACTGGCTGTTGCTCTGCTCCTCTGATGCGGTTGTCCAGCTTCATAATCAAGTTGTTGCTCTGCTCCTCTGATGTGGTTGACCAGCATCTTCACCTGGGCCTCTAGGCCTGTGATGTCCTTCTGCTCCTCTGATGACTCTGGTTGTCAGACATCTTCTTCTGGGCCTTTGAGCCTGCATTGTCCTTTAGAGGAGGAGATCTTTCCCAGGGATGTGACCAACATTCTATACAGCCATACATCCTATGGCTCTGTTGGTGATGAGGGGGAAGACTCACAGGATGAAGAATGAAGACCTACAGGATGAAGAAGGAAGACCCACAGGATGAAGAAGGAAGACCCAAAGTGTGATGAGGGGTCTTTTTGATCTCTGGTGGAGGAGATGTTTTCTTCCATGGATGTGTGGATCCAGATGGAGTGGTCTTAACAGACAACTGCCATGGTGGTGGTCAGCAGGAGATCAAATTAAAACAAATCAAATTTTAATCAAATATTATTTGTATAGCCCAAAGTCACAAAACACATTTTGCCTCAGAGGGCTTTACAATCTGTACAGGGAGTGACACCCTCTGTCCTTAGACCCTCGGGTCGAGTGATGAAAAACTTCCCCACAAAAAAACCCTTTTAACAGGGAAAAAATGTGGAAGAAACCACAGGAAGAGCCACAGAGGAGGGATCCCTCTGCCAGGACGGACAGACGTGCAATGGATGTCACATGTACAGAACAATCAACACAAACATATTGTACAATTACAATGAATTACAATAAATGGTGGAATGATTACAGAAGCACTGGGACCTGTGATAGTGTAATGGAAAATGTATATTACATTATTGTGTGATCTTTTATAACCATATATAGCCATGTTTGATCTCAGTGATATTTCAAAAGGTTTTTTAAGTACAAAACGTTGTGCCTTATACTCTTGTTTGGTTTTACTCAGTACCTTGCACTGTGTGGCAGTCTAGTCCTATGGCAGCATAACTAAGGGAAGGCCTGAGCCAGCCCTAACTATAAGCACTATCAAAAAGGAAAGTCTTAAGTCTAGTCTTGAATGTGGTGACCGTGTCTGCCTCACGAACCCAGAAAGGTAGTTTGTTCCACAGAAGAGGAGCTTGATAGCTGAAACTTCTGGCTCCCAGTCTACTTTCGGAAACTATAGGAACCACAAGGAACCCAGCATTCTGAGAGCGCAGTGGTCTAGAGGGGTAGTAAGGTACTATGAGTTCTTTTAGATATGATGGTGCCTGGCCATGAAAAGCTTTGTATGTAAGGAGAGGAATTTTAAATTCTATTCTAGATTTAACAGGTAGCCAGTGCAAGGAAGATCTAACAGGACGAGTACAGAGATGAGTCCTTTGTCTGATGCCATTAGGAGATCGTTTGTGACTTTGACTAGTGCGGTCTCTGTGCTATGATGCACTCTAAATCCTGACTGAAAATCCTCAAATAAACTGTTCTTGTGAAGAAATTCACACAGCTGATTAGCCACAGCTTTCTCAAGTAACTTAGAAAGAAAGGGAGCGTTTGATATCGGTCTATAATTGGCTAAAACCTCTGGATCTAGAGTGGGCTTTTTAAGAAGAGGTTTAATTACAGCTACGTGAAAGGACTGTGGTACATATCCTGATAATAAAGACAGATTAATCATATCCAATAAAGAAGGGCTAACTGGAGGTAAAATATCCTTTAGCGGCCTGGTTGGAATGGGGTCCAGGAGACAGGTTGACAACTTAGATGAAGAGATTATTGAAGTTATTTGATGAAGGTCAATGGGAGAAAAACTCTAAATATGTATCAGGTTTTGCAGCTGATTCCAAACTTGCTGTATCAGAATGCAGATCAGTGCCTGTCGAAAGCAAGGCATGATATATTTTGTCTCTAATAGTCCTAATTTTATCATTAAAGAAGCTCATGAAGTCATTACTAGTTAGACCTAGAGGAGTAGATAGGTCAATAGAGCTGTGGTTCTGTTAGCCTGGCTACAGTGCTGAAGAGAAACCTGGGGTTGTTCTTGTTTTCCTCTATTAAAGAAGAGTAATAGGCTGTTCTGGCATTACGGAGAGCCTTCCTGTAAGTTTTAAGATTATCTTGCCAGACTAAGCGAGATCCTTCTAGTTTAGTGGCATGCCACTTGCGTTCAGAATTATGTGCCACTTGCTTTAATTTACGAGTCTGCTGGCTATACCATGGTGCTAACCTCCTCTGTTTAATTATCTTCTTTTTCAGAGGTGCAATAGAGCCAAGTGCTGTCTGTAATGAGTCTGTAGTACTATCAACAAGATGATCTATTTGTGAGGGGCTAAAGGAAGCAGACAAGTCCTCTGCTACATTGAGACATTGAATGGCATTGAATTCAATACTGAAGGAATCACTTCCTTGAATTTGGCAACAGCACTGTCAGATAAACATCTGCTGTAGGAGTTTCTACAAAAAGGCTTATAGTCGAATAATATGAACTCGAAGGTGATTAAAAAATGGTCAGGCAGAAGAGGATAGACTCTAGATTCTGTGGATAGACTATTAGATCAATCTAACAATCTATCAAGTTTAATGCCATATGAGACAACGAGATCAAGAGTGTGGTTCAGACAATGAGTCGGTTTATTTACACTCTGACAGAAGCCAATTAAATCTAATAAAGAGGTAAATGCAGTACTAAGGCTATCATTGTGGTTGTCCACGTGAATATTAAAATCACCTGCAATAATTACTGTTGAAAATAAGAGAGATAATGATTGACAGAACAATAAGACCTTAGGCCCCGTTTATGCAGACTCTAAGGGATATCGAACTGCCTTAAATTGATAGAGAGAGAGAGGGAGGGAGGGAGTGTAAGAGCGATAATGATTGACAGAACAATAAAACCTCAGGCCCCGTTTATGCAGACTCTAAGGGATATCGAACTGCCTTACATTGATAGGTATGATGAGAGGGAGAGGGAGAGAGAGAGAGAAAGAGAGATAATGACTGACAGAACAATAAAACCTCGGGCCCCGTTTATGCGGACTCTAAGGGTTATCGAACTGCTTTACATTGACAGGCATGATGAGAGAGAGAGAGAGGGTTTACAGTAAAGGGACGTCAAGTGGACAGGGGTGCTAACCTCCTCTGTTTAACATTCTTCTTTTTCAGAGGTGCAATAGAGTCAAGTGCTGTCTGTAATGAGCCTGTAGTACTCTCAACAAGATAATCTATTTGCTCTGCTACATTGAGACATGGCATTGAGTTCAATACTGAAGGAATCACTGTCAGATAAACATCTGCTGTAAGAGTTTCTACAAAAAGGCTTATAGTCCAGTAATATGAACTTGAAGGTCATTAAAGAATGGTCAGATAGAAGAGGATTCTGTGGATAATGTGGATAACTCTCTCTCTCTCTCTCTCTCTCTCTCTCTCTCTTATCATGCATATCAATGTAAAGCAGTTCGATATCCCTTAGAGTCTGCATAAACGGGGCCTGAGGTTTTATTGTTCTGTCAATCATTATCTCTCTTACACCTTTTCTTTGGATATTACTAACTACACTTCTTCCCCGGAGTTTCTGTGCTTTCTCGTCCAGCAGGTTCTCATGGATCGTGGCTGCCGCTGTGGTCTGCTGCTGACGTCCACCATATTTAGCATTACATGCCATATATAGTCATTATTGCTACCATCCCCACTACAGCTTTGTTGGTTAATGACTTATTGCTGCTGTGCATCTGTGTTCCACTGCTACTGCAATCACCTTACCATTTATTGTAATTCATTGTAATTGTACAATATGTTTGTGTTGATTGTTCTGTACATGTGACATCCATTGCACGTCTGTCCGTCCTGGAAGAGGGACCCCTCCTCTGTGGCTCTTCCTGAGGTTTCTTCCACATTTTTTTCCCTGTTAAAAGGGTTTTTTGTGGGCAAGTTTTTCCTCACTCGAACCGAGGGTCTAAGGACAGAGGGTGTCACTCCCTGTACAGATTGTAAAGCCCTCTGAGGCAAAATGTGTTTTGTGACTTTGGGCTATACAAATAAAATTTGATTTGATTTGATTTGACTATTAGATGATCAAGTTCAATGCCATATGAGAGAACGAGATCAAGAATGTGGTTCAGACGATGAGTCGGTTTATTTACACTCTGACAGAAGCCAATTGAATCTAATAAAGAGATAAATGCAGTACTAAGGCTATCATTGTGGTTGTCTACATGAATATTAAAGTCACCTACAATGATTACTTTATCTGTTTTAAGGATCAGGCCTGATGCAAATTCAGATAAAAATTCAGAGTAAGGGCCAGGAGCGCGATATACTATAACGAATAGGATTGGCTGTAATGTTTTCCATGTTGGGTGAGTGAGGCTAAGAACAAGACTTTCAAATGAATTAGAATTTAGTTTAGGTTTAGGATTTATTAATAGACTTGAGTCAAATATGGCTCCAACTCCGCCACCTCGACCATTACTTCGAGGAATGTGAGTATTACAATGACTGGGAGGAGTGGATTCATTTAAGCCAACATATTCACCCTCCTGCAGCCAGGTTTCAGTGAGGCAAAATAAATCAATATCATAATCAGATATTAATTCATTGACTAAAAGAGCTTTAGAGGACAGGAACCTGATATTCAAGAGTCCACATTTAATGCTCTTGTTTTGTACTGGTGGAGATGTTGATTTAATTTTTATTAAGTTTTTATGATGAACTCCTCTTCTGTTTCTTTTATCTTTAAACAATGTAGGTGGACGGGTGACAGACACAGTCTCTATACTAAAGTACTGGGTGGGCAGCTGCTCTAATGGAGGCACAGAGAAGCGTGTAAGACTGCAGCTCTGCTTCTTGGTCTCAACTCTGGGTTGTCACGGTCTAGGTCGTCTAATGAATTGGTCCATATTTCTAGATATGAGAGCTGCTCCATCCACCAACAAGTGGGATGGATGCCGTCTCTCCTAATCAGACCAGGTTTTCCCCAGAAAGGTGTCCAATTGTCTATGAAGCCCACATCGTTTGCTGGACACCACCTCGACAGCCAGCGGTGAAATGACGACATGCGGCTAAACATGTCATCACTGGTCACATTGGGCAGGGGTCCAGAGAAAACTACAGAGTCCAACATCGTTTTGGCGTATTCACACACCGATGAAACATTAATTTTAGTGACCTCCGATTAACCGGGAGTCATTACCGCCGACATGGATAACAATCTTACTGTATCTATGTTTAGCATTAGCCAGCAGTTTCAAGTTAGACTCGATGTCGCCCGCTCTGGCCCCTGGGATGCATTTGACTATGGCCCCCGGTGTCGCTAACTTCACGTTCCGCAAAATGGAGCTGCCAATGACCAGAGTTGGTTTCTCAGCGGGTGTGTCGCTGAGTGGGGAAAATCTGTTTGAAACATGAAGCGGTTGGTGGTGTACTGTGGGCATCAGCTTGGGGCTATGCCTCCCTCGCACAGTCACCCAGCCTCCCGGCTGCTCGGGAACTACCGGGGGACTGCTAGCTGAAGCTACCTTCGGTGGTACCGCACCAGCTACAGGGGACTGGCTAATGTACCATGGACCCCGCTGAGTTCTGCCCGTTTACACATTAGGCTTGTTTTTATTATCAGTGGGCCGTCTTACATGTAAGCGTCATACATCCTTACATCATTACATCATGATTAACATGGTTGTTTTCAAAGTTGAGAGAAAGTCCAAGCAGATACCTCTCGTTAACATGATTTACCTAAGACTCCCTCTTTCCACTCTTGAGCTGGTCAAGGGTGATAGAAAGGTCATCCTGATGAACCCTAAAGATAGTCTGCAAATTATAGGTTGCACACACAACTGCTATATTGTTACACTCGTGACTATGTGGTTAATATAGCATATACTAAATGCTTTCATTGTACTTCTCCACACTAACTGTAGCAGCTACTGACTGTTCTGTGGTGCGGTATCGTGCCTCTAACTCGCTGAGCCTCGTCTCCAAATCTACAAATAGACTACATTTATTAAAGGTACCATTATCGCTAAAGGAGGACGAGGAGTAGCTGAACATTTGGCACACAGGGCAGGAGAGAGCAGGAGAGGAGAGAGGAGAGCAGAGAGGAGGAGAGAGGAGAGAAGCCATTGCTATAGCTAGGCTAGAGAGTGCGGCTAAGAGAGAGACAAGTAAAACTTGCGGATTGCGATTACTAGAGTTTAAGAAACCTGTTCTTGTAGACAGAACAAGTTTAAAGGTAGCGTGGAGTTATGTAGATAGTCACTGATGTGAAAAATGTACGAAAAGTTGTTTAAGTGAGCAGAGCAGAGAGCACCGTGGCACTAACACCGGTAACCGGAAGTGACAGAATACGCTTAGCGTACACTACAGAATAAAGGGACACACCGGCTGCACCTTTCGTCTCTCCTATTGTGGCTGCATTAAGTTATATGAAACTATCCACCTCCTTATGTTCATCTTCTTTTGTTTATTGAAAATAAATTACACTGAATGGCTCACTGGATCCTGGGTGTTTGAATGTGCACACCACATTGGATGTTCCTGAACCAATAGCAGAGCATTTATAGATAGTTTTTTCAATTACTTTATCTGTTTTAAAGATCAAGCCTGATGCAAATTCAGATAATTCAGATAGAGTAAGGGATATACTATAACAAATAGGATTGGCTGTAATGTTTTCCATGTTGGGTGAGTGAGGCTAAGAACGAGACTTTCAATGAATTATAATTTAGTTTAGGTTTAAGATTTATTAATAGACTTCAGCCTTAGTTTAGGTTTAGGATTTATTAATAGACTTCAGTCAAATATGGCTCCAACTCCACCACTTCGACCTTTACTTCGAGGAATATGAGCATTACAATGACTGGGAGGAGTAGATTTGCTAACATATTCATCCTCCTGCAGCCAGGTTTCAGTGAGACAAAATAAATCAATATCATAATCAGATCAGAATTCATTGACTAAAAGAACTTTAGAGGACAAGGACCTGATATTCAAGAGTCCACATTTAATGCTCTTATTTTGCACTGGTGGAGATGTTGATTTCATTTTTATTAAGTTTTTATGATGAACTCCTCTTCTGTCCTCTCCATCTTTAGACAATGTAGGTGGATGAGGGACAGACACAGCCTCTATACTAAAGGACTGGGTGGGCAGCTGCTCTAATGGAGGCTTTGGTCGACTAATACATTTGGCCATATTTCTAGATATGAGAGCTGCTCCATCCAAAGTGGGATGGATGCCGTCTCTCCTAATCAGACCAGGTTTTCCCCAGAAAGGTGTCCAATTGTCTATGAAGCCCACATCGTTTGCTGGACACCACCTCGACAGCCAGCTGTGAAATGACGACATGTGGCTAAACATGTCATCTCTGGTCACATTGGGTAGGGGCCCAGAGAAAACTACTACTAGTACGGAGTTTGACTGGGTGGTTGCAAATTGTAATTTAGACATTTTCTCACCAATTGAAGAATTCCCAGTGCTTTTGTTTCAGGAAGGTGTCTTTGTCCAAGTGGGACTAGAAGTGTGAATGACTTCTAGTCCCACAGCTTGTTCAAATTAACCCTTGTACAAATTAAATCTCTTGATTTAATTGTTTGTATAGTGGCCCTTAGTCACTATCTGCGCATGCTGGTGGTTTAAAGGGCTTGTACACGTGCCAATGTAGGTGCATGCAGGTCCAAATGCATGACACAACCAAACACAAACATATCCACACTACTGAGTTGTTTTAGGTTTATTTAGGCTACACACAGCCACTGCAACAGGACTCACTTTCACGATAACATCACGTAATTTCCTGACCTGTGGAGTTACACCATGGCACGGTCAAAAACCGTATGGCTTCCCCAGCGTGCTCCCCTTCCCAACCCACCTCCCCATATAGACTGAAACCACGTGGCTAAAAAGATACTGCCGCCTGCTGGCAAAAAATGTATACAACATAGAAAATGACCAATTTGGCATTGTTAATGGTGTGCAAGCATAACAATTCAAACAAACAAAAGGAGCCAAATGTTCTTCTTGAGCGATACATGTAGACATCATATCCTATGGCTGCCATATCTGTATCAACAGTAGTACGAGCCCTGGGTCGCCCCGCCTTCTTCTTCTTCCTCTTCCTCATCATCTGATCTATCAAAGCAGTAGCGTCTCCGGCCAGGAGGGCTGGAGCTCTTGAGACTGCCGTCATCTGAGAGGTTCTTGGCGGAACCTTTACTTTTGGACAACCAGGACTTCACCCCATCCACACGATCCTTCTCTTCAGAGTCTGTGTCTGAATCCTCCTGACTGTTGATAAGGTCTTCATTGTCATCATTATTCTCCATCTCATCTTTGATGGCCGCCTGGAGGTCTCCAATCCTTTTGAAGGCCAGCTTGAGGTCCGCCTGCAGGATCTGATTAGCAGCCTCTAAGCTCTCAATGTCCATTTCCAGCTCGTGTTTTTTGCGGCTAGCCCCGGCTTCTTTTTTAGCCAGTTCACTCATCTCCTCTCTGATGTCGCGGATCTGTCTCTGCAGACGCTTGCTCTGCTTCTTCTCTCGATTCTCACTGCTGCTGTGCAGGTCTCGTTCCTCTGTCTGCTTCTCCAAGTTTTCTTTAAAACGAGCTACAATGCTCTCCAGGCGTTTGACCTGGGTCTTTTCAAACTCCAGCTTGGTCTCGAGTTCACGGATCTTGGCTTCCTGCCGACTGACAAAGGATTTCTCCACCATGGACTGCTCCTGGAACTCCAGCTGGCTTTGGAGGGCTTGCATTTTCTCCTGAATCCCCTTGAGGGCCTCCTCCAGCTGGGCTTGGAGGTCACTGATCTGAGCCAGGTTCTGGGCTGACAAGGCCACAGCCTTGTGTTTCTTCATCAGCTCGTTGAGGTCGTCCTCCATCCTGTACTGCAGGTCGTTCTTCTCCCTCTGCAGACGACTCAGCTGCTCCTCCAGCGCCTGATTCGTTTTGGAGATGTCCTCCATCTCAACGTGCAGATCTTCAATCTCCACCTCCCTGGACTTCTGAGCTTTAACTACAGCTGCGCAGGTGAACTCGGACTCCTCCAGCTGGAGGGAGCTGTGCGATCTCCCTCTTGCACGGTGCATTGTTCTTCATGTGGTCCAACATGATTTGGGCGTTGGCGAGCAGAGCCTGGGTTCTCTTCAGATCTTTTCTCAAATGCTTCTCAGTCTCTATGTCACCACTTCTCACCTTGTCCTGTGCTGACAGAAGCTTTGACTCCAGCTCTCTCTTCTCTTTCAGCACCTTCTGCTTCTCATTGTACTCTTCTTCAAGCTGAACGTCCATTTGTTTTAGCTTCTTGCTGCAGGACTGCCTGATCTCCTCCACCTCATTGTCTTTGCTCTCGATCTCCTTGGAATGTGTTTGACGTAGACGCTCCATCTCCATCTCCAGCAGTTTGGCCTGCTCCAGCTTAACATCTGGATGGTGCCGGCCTGCTCATCCAGCTCTTCTTCCTGGTCCTTAACCTGGGAGTTGAGGTCCTGTAGCTCAGCATCCAGCTGGTCCAGCATCAGGTTGACTGCACACACCTTCAGGTCCTTGTCCTCCAGCTGCTGGTGGAGGCTGAAAGCCTCTCTGGTCAGCATATCTTTCTCTTGGGCTAGTTTCTCCTTCAGGCTCCTCTCCCCCTGCACCTCCTCCTGGGCTGCACTCAGCTCACTGTCAAACTTCCTCTGCTTCATGTCACCCTCAGGCCACGACAGGAAACAAAGAAAGTCTTTGTCCGTCTCTGCTACTTTGACCTGGTAAAACATCTTCTGTATGTCTCCCATAACTGCCACAGTCTCCTGCCTGAACCTGGTGAGCACTCCCAGAAGACTACTGGTAAGGTTGGGCCCCTGCAGCAGCTGACTATTAAATAATGTTCCTTTAGAAGATGCTGCACAGTCAAACACCACACGCAGAGTGTTCATCCTTGGATGGTAGACTCCGTGGTGTGAGATGTACCAAACCTTTCCTTCAGCACCATCCAACTGGTGCTGAGGAACTTTCTCTGCATAGGCACTGGAGAATACATCAGTGAAGAAGCTTGCATATTCCCGATGGAACCGCTCATCTCTCTGAAATCTCCTCTTGAGTCCTAATAACCTTTGCTTGGCCATAGACAAATTGTTTGGGAATGTGGGATGCTCTTTCCTGAAAGCCATTTTTAGACTGTAATGTCCATCCTGAAGCTTTGACTCACGATTTCCAAAAAACTTCTCTTGACATTTCCTCTTTATCATAAGTCTTCTCATTGAAGTCATGCATGTACTGACTGGTGAGCATTTCCTCCAAATTCCTCACAGAGATCCTGTTGTGGCAGAGGGAAACTGTCTCCAAGGCACCACTGCTTCCATTCAGCGGATCGTTAACTACCCATCCCAACACAGTTTTAATAGCGTACGGGCCAATCCCACGGCTGTTGATTCCTCAGTTGTTACTATATTATTAGTGGAGCCTGGCATATTCCTTTGGAGTCAAAAAGTCATTGCCCTCTAATCCAGCCATTTCCAAACCAGTGATGGAATAAGATGGAACAACAGTTTCCTGGCCCATTGACAAAACACCGGTTCTTCTGCCTGTAATATTCAGCCTCTGCATTAGATCTTCGGAGCAGAATGTGGCCGAGCTACCAGGGTCCAGAAATGCATACGTTTGGATAATGTCACATCCTTTTGCAGGCTTACAGGAAGAATTGGAAGAACACAGCCATACTTACCGGCCCTTATATGCCCACATGTTTGCAAAGAAGCTGGTTGTTTGCTGAGTGGGCCCTGTAACTGTTGTGAAGCTGGTTGTTTCTTTTGCTCTGGAGCAGGTGGTTGTCCGTTGATGTGCAGCACAGTGGGATGAGTTTGACCACAGACTTTGCATGTCAAGCGCCTCTCGCATTCCCGACTCATGTGACCATCACATAAGCATGCAAAGCAAACTCCCTTTTCCCTTGGAAGTTGAATTTTCTCCTTCTGTTTTTCAAAATTTTGACACCACCCCCCCGTTAGAAATTTTGACGTATTTCCTGAGAATTTTGATGTTTTGTTTCAGAAGTCTCACGTAATTTTAACTTTATTTTCTCAACATTTTAGACTTTTGCCCAAAAAAAATCTCATGTTTTTCCCCCAGAATTTTGACTTTTTTTTTCTCCAAATTTTGACACCACCCCCCTTAGAAATTTTGACGTATTTCCTGAGAATTTTGATGTTTTGTTTCAGAAGTCTCACGCAATTTTAACTTTATTTTGTCAACATTTTGAACTCTTTCCCTCAGAACTCTGACGTTTCCCCCCCCCAGAATTTGCGTCTTTTTTCCAGAATTTTGACTTTTTTTTTCTTCAAAATTTTGACACCACCCCCCCTTAGAAATTTTGACATTTTTCCTGAGAATTTTGATTTTTTGTTTCAGAAGTCTCACGCAATTTTAACTTTACTTTGTGAACATTTTGAACTTTTTCCCTCAAGAATCTGACGTTTTTCCCCCAGAATTTTGACTTTTTTTTAATCAAAATTCTGACACCACCCCCCCTTAGAAATTGTGTTGCTTTTCCTGAGAATTTTGATGTTTGGTTTCAGAAGTCTCACGCAATTTTACCTTTATTTTCTCAACATTTTGAACAATTTCCCTCAGAAATCTGACGTTTTTCCGCCAGAATTTTGACTTTTTTTTTTTTTTCAAAATTTTGACCCCAACCCCCCTTACAAATTTGGACGTTTTTCCTGAGAATTTAGATTTTTTGTTTCAGAAGTCTCACGCAATTTTAACTTTATTTTGTGAACATTTTGAACTTTTTCCCTCAAGAATCTGACATTTTTCCCCCAGAATTTTGACTTTTTTTTTCAAAATTCTGACACCACCCCCCCTTAGAAATTGTGTCGTTTTTCCTGAGAATTTTGATGTTTTGTTTCAGAAGTCTCACGCAATTTTAACTTTATTTTGTCAACATTTTGAACTTTTTCCCTCAGAAATCTGACGTTTTTCCCCCAGAATTTTGACTTTTTTTTTTTTTTTCAAAATTTTGACACCACCCCCCCTTAGAAATTTTGACGTATTTCCTGAGAATTTTGATGTTTTGTTTCAGAAGTCTCACGTAATTTTAACTTTATTTTCTCAACATTTTAGACTTTTGCCCAAAAAAAATCTCATGTTTTTCCCCCAGAATTTTGACATTTTTTTTTCCAAATTTTGACACCACCCCCCTTAGAAATTTTGACGTATTTCCTGAGAATTTTGATGTTTTGTTTCAGAAGTCTCACGCAATTTTAACTTTATTTTGTCAACATTTTGAACTCTTTCCCTCAGAACTCTGACGTTTCCCCCCCCCCCAGAATTTGCGTCTTTTTTCCAGAATTTTGACTTTTTTTTTTTTCAAAATTTTGACCCCACCCCCCCTTACAAATTTTGACATTTTTCCTGAGAATTTTGATTTTTTGTTTCAGAAGTCTCACGCAATTTTAACTTTATTTTCTCAACATTTTCAACTTTTTCCCTCAAGAATCTGACGTTTTTCCCCCAGAATTTTGACTTTTTTTAATCAAAATTCTGACACCACCCCCCCTTAGAAATTGTGTCGTTTTTCCTGAGAATTTTGATGTTTTGTTTCAGAAGTCTCACGCAATTTTACCTTTATTTTGTCAACATTTTGAACTTTTTCCCTCAGAAATCTGACGTTTTTCCCCCAGAATTTTGACTTTTTCTTTTTTTCAAAATTTTGACACCACCCCCCCTTAGAAATTTTGACATTTTTCCTGAGAATTTTGATGTTTGGTTTCAGAAGTCTCACGCAATTTTAACTTTATTTTGTCAACATTTTGAACAATTTCCCTCAGAACTCTGACGTTTTTACCCCAGAATTTTGACTTTTTTTTTTTCAAAATTCTGACACCACCCCCCCTTAGAAATTGTGTCATTTTTCCTGAGAATTTTGATGTTTTGTTTCAGAAGTCTCACGCAATTTTAACTTTATTTTGTCAACATTTTGAACTTTTTCCCTCAGAAATCTGACATTTTTCCCCCAGAATTTTGACTTTCTCTTTTTTTCAAAATTTTGACACCACCCCCCCTTAGAAATTTTGACATTTTTCCTGAGAATTTTGATTTTTTGTTTCAGAAGTCTCACGCAATTTAAACTTTATTTTCTCAACATTTTGAACTTTTTCCCTCAGAAATCTGACGTTTTTCCCCCAGAATTTTGACTTTTTTTTTTCAAAATTTTGACCCCACCCCCCCTTACGAATTTGGACGTTTTTCCTGAGAATTTTGATGTTTGGTTTCAGAAGTCTCACGCAATTTTAACTTTATTTTGTCAACATTTTGAACTTTTTCCCTCAGAAATCTGACGTTTTTCCCCCAGAATTTTGACTTTTTCTTTTTTTAAAAATTTTGACACCACCCCCCCTTAGAAATTTTGACATTTTTCCTGAGAATTTTGATTTTTTGTTTCAGAAGTCTCACGCAATTTAAACTTTATTTTCTCAACATTTTGAACTTTTTCCCTCAGAAATCTCACGTTTTTCCCCCAGAATTTTGACTTTTTTTTTTTTCAAAATTTTGACCCCACCCCCCCTTAGAAATTTTTACATTTTTCCTGAGAATTTTGATTTTTGGTTTCAGAAGTCTCACGCAATTTTAACTTTATTTTCTCAACATTTTGAACTTTTTCCCACAGAAATCTCACGTTTTTTCCGCCAGAATTTTGACTTTTTTTTTTTTTTCAAAATTTTGATCCCACCCCCCCCTTACAAATTTGGACGTTTTTCCTGAGAATTTTGATGTTTGGTTTCAGAAGTCTCACGCAATTTTAACTTTATTTTCTCAACATTTTGAACGTTTTCCCTCAGAAATCTCAAGTTTTTCCCCCAGAATTGGCCTCTTTTTTCTAGAATTTTGACTTTTTTTTTTTCAAAATTTTGACGCCACCCCCCTTAGAAATTTTGTCGTTTTTCCTGAGAATTTTGATTTTTTGTTTCAGAAGTCTCACGCAATTTTAACTTTATTTTCTCAACATTTTGAACAATTTCTCTCAGAAATCTGACGTTTTTCCCCAAGAATTTTGACCTTTTTTTTTTTCAAAATTTTGACCCCACCCCCCCTTACAAATTTGGACGTTTTTCCTGAGAATTTTGATGTTTGGTTTCAGAAGTCTCACGCAATTTTAACTTTATTTTCTCAACATTTTGAACGTTTTCCCTCAGAAATGTCACGTTTTTCCCCCAGAATTTTGACTTTTTCTTTTTTTCAAAATTTTGACACCACCCCCCCTTAGAAATTTTGACATTTTTCCTGAGAATTTAGATTTTTTGTTTCAGAAGTCTCACGCAATTTAAACTTTATTTTCTCAACATTTTGAACTTTTTCCCTCAGAAATCTCACGTTTTTCCCCCAGAATTTTGACTTTTTTTTTTTTCAAAATTTTGACCCCACCCCCCCTTAGAAATTTTTACATTTTTCCTGAGAATTTTGATTTTTGGTTTCAGAAGTCTCACGCAATTTTAACTTTATTTTCTCAACATTTTGAACTTTTTCCCTCAGAAATCTCACGTTTTTTCCGCCAGAATTTTGACTTTTTTTTTTTTTTCAAAATTTTGATCCCACCCCCCCCTTACAAATTTGGACGTTTTTCCTGAGAATTTTGATGTTTGGTTTCAGAAGTCTCACACAATTTTAACTTTATTTTCTCAACATTTTGAACTTTTTCCCTCAGAAATCTCACGTTTTTCCTCCAGAATTTTGACTTTTTTTTTTCAAAATTTTGACACCAGCCCCCCTTACAAATTTTGACGTTTTTCCTGAGAATTTTGATGTTTTGTTTCAGAAGTCTCACGCAATTTTAATTTTATTTTGTCAACATTTTGAACTTTTTCCATCAGAAATCTGACGTTTTCCCCCCAGAAGTTTGACCTCTTTTTTTTCAAAATTTTGACACCACCCCCCCTTAGAAATTTTGACGTTTTTCCTGAGAATTTTGATGTTTTGTTTCAGAATTCTCACGCAATTTTAACTTTATTTTCTCAACATTTTGAACTTTTTCCCTCAGGAATCTCAAGTTTTTCCCCCAGAATTGGCCTCTTTTTTCTAGAATTTTGACTTTTTTTTTTTCAAAATTTTGACGCCACCCCCCCTTAGAAACTTTGTCGTTTTTCCTGAGAATTTTGATTTTTTGTTTCAGAAGTCTCACGCAATTTTAACTTTATTTTCTCAACATTTTGAGCGATTTCCATCAGAAATCTCACGTTTTTCCCCCAGAATTTTGACTTTTTCTTTTTTTCAAAATTTTGACACCACCCCCCCCTTAGAAATTTTGACATTTTTCCTGAGAATTTTGATGTTTGGTTTCAGAAGTCTCACGCAATTTTAACTTTATTTTGTCAACATTTTGAACAATTTCCCTCAGAACTCTGACGTTTTTACCCCAGAATTTTGACTTTTTTTTTTTTTTCAAAATTTTGACCCCACCCCCCCTTACAAATTTGGACGTTTTTCCTGAGAATTTTGATGTTTTGTTTCAGAAGTCTCACGCAATTTTAACTTTATTTGTGAACATTTTGAACTTTTTCCCTCAAGAATCTGACATTTTTCCCCCAGAATTTTGACTTTTTTTTTTTCAAAATTCTGACACCACCCCCCCTTAGAAATTGTGTCATTTTTCCTGAGAATTTTGATGTTTTGTTTCAGAAGTCTCACGCAATTTTAACTTTATTTTGTCAACATTTTGAACTTTTTCCCTCAGAAATCTGACATTTTTCCCCCAGAATTTTGACTTTCTCTTTTTTTCAAAATTTTGACACCACCCCCCCCTTAGAAATTTTGACATTTTTCCTGAGAATTTTGATTTTTTGTTTCAGAAGTCTCACGCAATTTTAACTTTATTTTCTCAACATTTTGAACTTTTTCCCTCAGAAATCTGACGTTTTTTCCCCTAGAATTTTGACTTTTTTTTTTCAAAATTTTGACCCCACCCCCCCTTACGAATTTGGACGTTTTTCCTGAGAATTTTGATGTTTGGTTTCAGAAGTCTCACGCAATTTTAACTTTATTTTGTCAACATTTTGAACTTTTTCCCTCAGAAATCTGACGTTTTTCCCCCAGAATTTTGACTTTTTCTTTTTTTTCAAAATTTTGACACCACCCCCCCTTAGAAATTTTGACATTTTTCCTGAGAATTTAGATTTTTTGTTTCAGAAGTCTCACGCAATTTAAACTTTATTTTCTCAACATTTTGAACGTTTTCCCTCAGAAATCTCACGTTTTTCCCCCAGAATTTTGACTTTTTCTTTTTTCAAAATTTTGACACCACCCCCCCTTAGAAATTTTGACATTTTTCCTGAGAATTTAGATTTTTTGTTTCAGAAGTCTCACGCAATTTAAACTTTATTTTCTCAACATTTTGAACTTTTTCCCTCAGAAATCTCACGTTTTTCCCCCAGAATTTTGACTTTTTTTTTTTTCAAAATTTTGACCCCACCCCCCCTTAGAAATTTGGACGTTTTTCCTGAGAATTTTGATGTTTGGTTTCAGAAGTCTCACACAATTTTAACTTTATTTTCTCAACATTTTGAACTTTTTCCCTCAGAAATCTCACGTTTTTCCTCCAGAATTTTGACTTTTTTTTTTCAAAATTTTGACACCAGCCCCCCTTACAAATTTTGACGTTTTTCCTGAGAATTTTGATGTTTTGTTTCAGAAGTCTCACGCAATTTTAATTTTATTTTGTCAACATTTTGAACTTTTTCCATCAGAAATCTGACGTTTTCCCCCCAGAAGTTTGACCTCTTTTTTTTCAAAATTTTGACACCACCCCCCCTTAGAAATTTTGACGTTTTTCCTGAGAATTTTGATGTTTTGTTTCAGAATTCTCACGCAATTTTAACTTTATTTTCTCAACATTTTGAACTTTTTCCCTCAGGAATCTCAAGTTTTTCCCCCAGAATTGGCCTCTTTTTTCTAGAATTTTGACTTTTTTTTTTTCAAAATTTTGACACCACCCCCCTTAGAAATTTTGTCGTTTTTCCTGAGAATTTTGATTTTTTGTTTCAGAAGTCTCACGCAATTTTAACTTTATTTTCTCAACATTTTGAACAATTTCCCTCAGAAATCTCACGTTTTTCCTCCAGAATTTTGACTTTTTTTTTTCAAAATTTTGACACCACCCCCCCTTACAAATTTGGACGTTTTTCCTGAGAATTTTGATGTTTGGTTTCAGAAGTCTCACACAATTTTAACTTTATTTTCTCAACATTTTGAACGTTTTCCCTCAGAAATCTCACGTTTTTCCTCCAGAATTTTGACTTTTTTTTTTTCAAAATTTTGACACCAGCCCCCCTTACAAATTTTGACGTTTTTCCTGAGAATTTTGATTTTTTGTTTCAGAAGTCTCACGCAATTTTAACTTTATTTTCTCAACATTTTGAACAATTTCCCTCAGAACTCTGACATTTTTCTCCCAGAATTTTGACCTTTTTTTTTCAAAATTTTGACCCCACCCCCCCTTACAAATTTGGACGTTTTTCCTGAGAATTTTGATGTTTGGTTTCAGAAGTCTCACACAATTTTAACTTTATTTTCTCAACATTTTGAACGTTTTCCCTCAGAAATCTCACGTTTTTCCTCCAGAATTTTGACTTTTTTTTTTTCAAAATTTTGACACCAGCCCCCCTTACAAATTTTGACGTTTTTCCTGAGAATTTTGATGTTTTGTTTCAGAAGTCTCACGCAATTTTAATTTTATTTTGTCAACATTTTGAACTTTTTCCCTCAGAAATCTGACGTTTTCCCCCCAGAAGTTTGACCTTTTTTTTTTCAAAATTTTGACACCACCCCCCCTTAGAAATTTTGACCTTTTCCTGAGAATTTGGATGTTTGGTTTCAGAAGTCTCACGCAATTTTAACTTTATTTTCTCAACATTTTGAACAATTTCCCTCAGAAATCTGACATTTTTCCCCCAGAATTTTGACCTTTTTTTTTTCAAAATTTTGACCCCACCCCCCCCTTACAAATTTGGACGTTTTTCCTGAGAATTTTGATGTTTGGTTTCAGAAGTCTCACGCAATTTTAATTTTATTTTGTCAACATTTTGAACTTTTTCCCTCAGAAATCTGACGTTTTCCCCCCAGAAGTTTGACCTTTTTTTTTTTCAAAATTTTGACACCACCCCCCCTTAGAAATTTTGACCTTTTCCTGAGAATTTGGATGTTTGGTTTCAGAAGTCTCACACAATTTTAACTTTATTTTCTCAACATTTTGAACGTTTTCCCTCAGAAATCTCACGTTTTTCCTCCAGAATTTTGACTTTTTTTTTTTCAAAATTTTGACACCAGCCCCCCTTACAAATTTTGACGTTTTTCCTGAGAATTTTGATTTTTTGTTTCAGAAGTCTCACGCAATTTTAACTTTATTTTCTCAACATTTTGAACAATTTCCCTCAGAACTCTGACATTTTTCTCCCAGAATTTTGACCTTTTTTTTTCAAAATTTTGACCCCACCCCCCCTTACAAATTTGGACGTTTTTCCTGAGAATTTTGATGTTTGGTTTCAGAAGTCTCACACAATTTTAACTTTATTTTCTCAACATTTTGAACGTTTTCCCTCAGAAATCTCACGTTTTTCCTCCAGAATTTTGACTTTTTTTTTTTCAAAATTTTGACACCAGCCCCCCTTACAAATTTTGACGTTTTTCCTGAGAATTTTGATGTTTTGTTTCAGAAGTCTCACGCAATTTTAATTTTATTTTGTCAACATTTTGAACTTTTTCCCTCAGAAATCTGACGTTTTCCCCCCAGAAGTTTGACCTTTTTTTTTTCAAAATTTTGACACCACCCCCCCTTAGAAATTTTGACCTTTTCCTGAGAATTTGGATGTTTGGTTTCAGAAGTCTCACGCAATTTTAACTTTATTTTCTCAACATTTTGAACAATTTCCCTCAGAAATCTGACATTTTTCCCCCAGAATTTTGACCTTTTTTTTTCAAAATTTTGACCCCACCCCCCCCTTACAAATTTGGACGTTTTTCCTGAGAATTTTGATGTTTGGTTTCAGAAGTCTCACGCAATTTTAATTTTATTTTGTCAACATTTTGAACTTTTTCCCTCAGAAATCTGACGTTTTCCCCCCAGAATTTTGACTTTTTTTTTTTTTCAAAATTTTGACACCGCCCCCCCCTTAGAAATTGTTGTTTTTCCTGAGAATTTTGATTTTTTGTTTCAGAAGTCTCACGCAATTTTAACTTTATTTTCTCAACATTTTGAACAATTTCCCTCAGAAATCTGACGTTTTTACCCCAGAATTTTGACTTTTGTTTTTTTTCAAAATTTTGACACCACCCCCCCTTAGAAATTGTCGTTTTTCCTGAGAATTTTGATTTTTTGTTTCAGAAGTCTCACGCAAATTTAACTTTATTTTCTCAACATTTTGAACAATTTCCCTCAGAAATCTGACGTTTTTCCCCCAGAATTTTGACTTTTTTTTCAAAATTTTGACACCACCCCCCCTTAGAAATTTTGACATTTTTCCTGAGAATTTTGATGTTTTGTTTCAGAAGTCTCACGCAATTTTAACTTTATTTTCTCAACATTTTGAACAATTTCCCTCAGAAATCTCACGTTTTTTCCCCCAAAATTTTGACTTTTTTTTTTTCAAAATTTTGACACCACCCCCCCCTTAGAAATTTTGACATTTTTCCTGAGAATTTTGATTTTTTGTTTCAGAAGTCTCACGCAATTTTAACTTTATTTTCTCAACATTTTGAACTTTTTCCCTCAGGAATGTCACATTGTTCCCCCAGAATTGGCCTCTTTTTCCTAGAATTTTGACTTTTTTTTTTTTTCAAAATTTTGACACCACCCCCCCTTAGAAACTTTGACATTTTTCCTGAGAATTTTGATTTTTTGTTTCAGAAGTCTCACGCAATTTTAACTTTATTTTCTCAACATTTTGAGCGATTTCCATCAGAAATCTCACGTTTTTCCCCCAGAATTTTGACTTTTTTTTTTTTTTTTCAAAATTTTGACACCACCCCCCCCCCTTAGAAATTGTCGTTTTTCCTGAGAATTTTGATGTTTTGTTTCAGAAGTCTCACGCAATTTTAACTTTATTTTCTCAACATTTTGAACAATTTCCCTCAGAAATCTGACGTTTTTACCCCAGAATTTTGACTTTTTTTTTTTTTCAAAATTTTGACACCACCCCCCCTTAGAAATTTTGACATTTTTCCTGAGAATTTTGATGTTTTGTTTCAGAAGTCTCACGCAAATTTAACTTTATTTTCTCAACATTTTGAACAATTTCCCTCAGAAATCTGACGTTTTTCCCCCAGAATTTTGACTTTTTGTTTTTTCTAAATTTTGACACCAGCCCCCCTTAGAAATTTTGACATTTTTCCTGAGAATTTTGATGTTTTGTTTCAGAAGTCTCACGCAATTTTAACTTTATTTTCTCAACATTTTGAACAATTTCCCTCAGAAATCTGACGTTTTTCCCCAGAATTTTGACTTTTTTTTTTTCAAAATTTTGACACCACCCCCCCTTAGAAATTTTGACATTTTTCCTGAGAATTTTGATGTTTTGTTTCAGAAGTCTCACGCAAATTTAACTTTATTTTCTCAACATTTTGAACAATTTCTCTCAGAAATCTCACGTTTTTCCCCCAGAATTTTGACTTTTTTTTTTTCTAAATTTTGACACCACCCCCCCTTAGAAATTTTGACATTTTTCCTGAGAATTTTGATTTTTTGTTTCAGAAGTCTCACGCAATTTTAACTTT